>QDEB01042856.1:0-10220 GCA_004193795.1 Asbolus verrucosus | reverse complement strand
TTATTAGCTTTCAAAATTTTTAGATTTATAAACAGTGGGGATTTCTATATTTTTCCAAATTCAATTACAAACTTCCCTATATAATTCGAATTGTCATTTCACATGAAAATGCGTGCAAAATAATGCGAGTGCGCTAATAGTAGGTGCAGATTCTGCACCCAGATTAAATAAATTAAATCAATTTCAAAGATCCACTGAGTTTAAAGATCCACCGAGTTTAAAGATCCACAGGCTCCGACTTCCAGGCTTTTTTGAAGTACAAGGTCGTTACAAATGTTTGCAGTCACAGGGAGTTGCAAAAATAAATGTAAATGGTCTTGCTGTCGGTTTATAATCATAATGATGCCATTGGAGGTTATGTAAAAAATATTCTTTGAATTATTAATTTAAACAAAATGATGCCTGTTACTTAAAATGCAGGTTATTTATGACATTGTAATAAAATAAGTAGGGAAGTAATTGAATACAAGTAGTTTAATCTTGTGCTAGTAACAATTAGTAACTAGTACAGCAACAGTCGAAAACACATTTTTTCTAAACAATTCACAGCCGCCTTTGACTACAAGGGGGAAAATGGTCCCATGGGATAAAGCGAACACCCACTTACTTTAGGTGCTTGGAGGGAGAGTAAGGGTGCAAAATGGATTCCCATTTTGATTTCCTTATTTTCTTGTTTGAAGAACAGTTGGTGTAAAATGGTCCGTGAAATGTTAATAGATTTGAAAGACTTTAATGTATTAGCAAAAAGATAAGGGTAGAGCGGCGCCTTGGGATAAAGTTTGACACTCACTTACTTAAGACACTTGGAGAGGGGGTAGGGTCAAAAATGGTTTTCTATGTGATTTTATTTGTTTTTTTAATTTGAAAAATAGAGTTGTGGGAAAGTGTCCCCTAGATTAACCATTTTACTCCGAACTTTTTCCCAATGTCGGGGACGATTATAGTGGCTGTTTTACAATTTTCTAATTTTGAAGTCTATCGAGATTTTTTCTCCTGATTTCTCTAGATGCATTTTTCAGTCAGGACGTTTGTTAAATTACTGAAAATTTCACTATTCGTCAAAGTCAGTCCCAATCACTGCTAAACAGTTTATTTAGCGAGAAACTTTATTACTGAAACTGGCTGCTATTGATCTCGTATCAAGAAAAGCAAGTTTAATTAAAACATCAGTGGCGCGTACTCGTTTTTAATAAATATTCGAATTAAAACGTCGCCTCTCTCTTCATTAGTGGTTCGTTTTGAGTAAATTAAATCTGGTAAAGGATTATAAGTTTTTTCGCGTCCTATCCAGACTTATAAAGTCAGAAGTAATTGGATTAGCGTCAATATTGACGAGACGTTCGCCAATAACATTGCAAGAATCTCTGGTCGAGATTTTAAACTGTCATTTCCAAGGCTTGCGTTTCTTAAATATTTTGAATACTTTATTAAACGGGTTGGTTCGAGGCTTTCATTGTGTATTAATGTCAAATTATTTATTTCAATGTTGACCTTACGAATGATGTTTCAAAAATCGAAGCTAATCTAAATCTTGGGAGAAAACAAACTAAAATTTGAAATTTACAAGATTCACAAGTCTGCCAAGAGTATGGAATGTTTATTTTGCTTTTTCGTTTCTCAAAAATTCACTTGGTGTCGACGGATCTTTGTTTTTTGGACACACCCACTATGAAATCAATGCATCCTTTTTCTATATACAACTTCATACGTGTGTGCATAAGCAAATAATTCCACGGCTAAGATTGACTAAGATCGTTAAAGAAAAATGTCGTCATATTATAAATAATAAAAATTAAGGTAAACATGGAAAAACATAAACAATTACAAAAACAAGGTACTCTTCAATGAGTCGAAACTTCTTTTTTTTATATATATAGAAACTGAAGGGATGGAGGTTATTGAAAGAGAAATCTCTTAAAAAAGAAAAGGATTGGAAGATTAGAAAACATAAAAGAAGTCTTAAGAAAGTCATAACAGTAAAAATAATAAAATGAAAAATTCGTGACCACATGCAAAAAAAAATGAGAATTGGAAGAAAACTGAAGAAATAAGAAAAAGTAATAGCATAAAGAACATCCTAAACCACCTGGAACATTGTTTTGTTAAATTATTAAATGGACGTAACGCGTAACATAAAATGAATCAAAATGAATAATACAATAAAAATAGATAGAAAAATGTAAGAAAAAAAGAAAATAAAAGTAAGTCTAAGGAAAGAAGGCGAGTAATAACGATACTTTCAAGTGACAACAACTGAGAGTTATTAGTGGTAGATTACCAGTTGATTGAAAGAAAACATCAAATGACGTTGCAAAGATAAAGAGAAGTTAGGAAGTTAGAAAAATCAAAATAACAGACAAGAAGGATAGTTAAAGATTAAAAAAAAAAATGAATAGGTAAATGAAAAATATCATAATATATCAAAAGTGAAAATTATGAAGAAACACGGGAACTGAGAGCTAAAATAAAGTACTTGTGTGTTGGAAAGTTATTTTTTATAGTAACTGAGAATGATCACTAAAAAGAGAGAGAAAAGTACCTAAAAAAAGACAAGATGTCAAAAAAATTATTAAAAGCAACAAAAGGTGAGAAAGAGTAGAAGGTAGATTACAGAATGAAGTGTGATTCTTCTGTAAATTTTTAGTATTTTCGTGTAATTTTTCAAAATTTCTTATATGTCCTAAAAAAAATTAACTGACTTAAAATAATCTAAATGCCGTTTTGACATTAAAAGGAAAAGGAACAAGAAGAGTTTGTCTGGAAAATCCGTTGAAAGAAAACCAATACAACATGGAAAAAAGGCGAAAATAAAAGGAATGAGGTCTGAAATAAAGTTAAGCAAAAACATAACATAATGAATACACCAAGACTGCCCAAAAAGAAAAGCAACAACTGGGCTGCATGAAAAAAGAAAGAAATCCCAAAGCTTATTACGAGTAAAATATATAGGCCATAGAAACATTTTTTTGTGTTCAAGAATGACAAAAGATAAATTAACGAGTCATTAAATAGATAATTTCGTCTCTGTACTGTTGAATTTTATGGCTCTCTTTGCATATTATCTCGACCTTCAACTAAAACAAGTCGTAATCGCAAATAAATTACAGTTGAAACACATCACTCCGCTTTCTAAGTATTCGATGGTCTGTAATTTCATTCACCATTCTTCTCATAAACAAACCGTTTCCAAATCAACATTATGGCATGGATACGTTTCAGGTAACAATAAAAACGCATTTGTTCGAAATTAGGTACACCAAAAGAATCAATACTTTTATTGCAGTCGTATTGAAAAGATAAATGATCTAATAACACGGAAGTTCCACGAAGAGAGGTAGAAAGAGCCACTTATGACAAAACTATCCTGCCTGCTTGCATTTATTGATTCAATTCAATAACATTCCAAATAAAATCACATTCTCTCCATCCAAGTTATTAAAAAACTTTCGTGCTTCCGCTTACTTGCTAATATTTTTTTTATAATGAAAAGCTATTTTTAGATATTGCTGTCTTTTATTATAACAATATTAGTTAACAAAAATAATTAGAAATAAGAGTGCGGAGAGGTTATCGTTATCTTCATTTCCAACATCAAAACGTTATTGACATCGTGTTTATTGGCATTTTATTACTATTTGTCATCATGTTTTTATGGAGTGTGTCATTGTTTTTTATCGGTGTTGGCTTAATCGACAGTAAATCAGTAAAAAGTGGTGTTTTTGACAATGTGACGGTGTATTTGCAGGGCCTCGACAAAGCCAAAACCGAAGACGTGGTTTTTATCGAATACGACGACGACCTCGGCAAATACATTAACGACAAGCCCTGCGAGATTGTAATAATCAGAAATCAGATCATTCCGAAGCTCGAAGCAAATTCCGTTTCGAATTTGCCAAAAGTGCAAAATCTATCGATGACCAATAACGGAATCAGGGAGATCCAGCGCGGGACCTTCAAAAATTTGCCGAATTTGAGAGTGTTGAATCTGTCCCATAACGCCATCGAGGAGGTTAGCAATGGTGTCTTCAACAACCTCTCGGTAGAAGAGTTGTATCTCGACTACAACAAGATCTCGAGGATCGGTTACAAGGGTTTCAGCAATCTCCACGTGACGAACTTGTTCTTGAACCACAACAGAATCTCGAGATGGAGCAAAGATTGGTTCGCCGACAGTTCGGTGTTGGTGTTGAACATGGGTTTCAATTTAATCGAAGAGTTACCACCGAATTGTTTTTATTTAATGTCGAAAGATGTCAACATGAGCGTTATCTTCAGCAACAATCAACTGAGAAAAATCGGTGATAATGTGTTTAACGGAATCGACAGCTACAAGAGTGTTTTTCTGGATGGCAATTTAATCGAGCATTTGGATGCAGGTGCTTTTAACGGCGTAAATTACGTAAATGTGTTAAATTTAAACAATAACAGCATATCGGAAATCGATGTGAACCTCCTGAAAACCATCAGAGTTGATGTTTTGATGTTGGAAGATAACAAACTGCGCTGCATTTCTACGGACATATTTCAGATGGAAGAACTCGACATTGATGGTAATCCTATTACGTGTTTTTGTGTGAAAACATGGCTGGACTGGAGAGACCGCCACAGCAACCCCTCCATTTATCACATAACCAATTTAGAAGAGGAGTGCATTTAATGAAAATTTTATCGCACTGTACTTAAATAAATTAACTCTGTCATATTAGTTTTACTCTTGAGGAATTTTATAGGCCATCCTACGTTACAAGTGACTACGTTTCGGGAATGCAAGCGAGCAAAAGTTGTTAAATTTGCATACAACTTAAGAGATTTGTTGCTAATTTAGAACTTGGTAATGCTTTAGCGACCGAGTTTTATGTCCGTTTAAGTGGACGAACTGCTCGAGAATAAACACTCTTAACTCACATAAGAAACTAGAAATTTTATTCCCATTTTATATCGCTGGTAATTTCGTTTGGAATTTACGACTTTTCTCCAGTTTGTCGATCACACTCTGTATATGGTAATTTGATTTATTCTAGAATAATTGGGAAGGCTGCCAACAGCAGGATATAAGAACGGAACGACAAAATAAAAAATTGGGTTGTAATAAATCTAGCAGTCTGAATGCCAATTTGATATCAGTTTAGAACTTTCTTTATTCACGTTCCCCATTTATTCTTTATTTTTCATTTAGTTTTCATCGGAGAGTCGCTCGGGACAGCGTTTTTATTCTTGTCTGAATTTTCTTGGCCCCATGTTTTTCTCATGATCATTATTTATGAAATTTCAATTATTCTTCAAAATTTTCGTTTTATTCATATCTTTCTTTGTGGAAGTAATGACAAATAAATCTTTTAGATACTGGTTCCATATCACAATTTCGACCTTGTACCAATGCGAATATGATGTCAGAGGTTATCTGCGATTTCGCTCTTCATATCGACAGTCACTTTCGGTTTGCCAACATGGTAACTGTGCAGAATTTCGTGATTTCGATTTATTTTTCTCTGCTGTTTGGTGCCAAGTTTCTCGACAGTGCCACTTTTGACAATGTATTCTTAATTTTAACCTCCCGATCGCCAAAATATTTTTATCATGGAAGATCACCGCTGGAAACTGTATGGATTCTTCCCAACAGCACTCTTAATTATTACGTCAATGATCAGCCCCTTGAAATCGTGGTGATACAGAATCAAAAGATTCCAAAATTACTCGAAAATTCCGTATCGAATTTACCGAAAATCGTCGAAATGGAGATGACTTCAAATGGAATTCGAAAAATAGAGCCGGGAGCTTTCCGAAATGTGCCGAAATTGCAGCATCTCAACTTGAGTGGTAATCTTCTGGAGGAAATCGGTGATGGAGTGTTTACTAATCTGTCATTGAGGATGCTGGATCTTGCAAATAACAAAATCTATAAATTGGGCGAAAAAGCTTTCAACAACATGTCTTTGACATATTTATCTTTGGATAACAATAAAATTTCGATTTGGGACGGTGGTTGGTTTAATGGAACCCCAGTGACAACTATCACCATGGCGAATAATCTACTAGAAGGATTACCAGCTAACACTTTCAAGTTTACATTGGAACTCAAACATACAAGTGTTAAGTACACCATAAAACGATTAATTTTGAGTGGGAACAAGCTGGAAAGAATTGATCCGAATGCCTTTAAAGACGTCAATCATTTGGGATTTGTCAGTTTGAAAAATAATTCCATAGAAAAGTTACCACTCAACGTCTTTGAGTCTGTTCAAATTAGCACTCTTGATTTGAGTCATAACAAAATCACACAACTTGACGAAGCGTTCAAATATGTGAACATTGATCATTTGGATCTCAGACATAATAACATGAACTGTCTCCCGTTCGATTTTCTCGAAACGTCGCGAATTTATTACATTTATATTGACGGTAACCCATTGGTCTGCGAGTGTGTAGAGATGTGGAAAGAGTGGCAACAGAAATTTTACGTGAAGATCATTTCCTGGAACGACAAAACTTGCATTCGTTAGATATGAACGCTTGCTTGTTTTAGAATAGATAACCAGAGGTTAACTTTGGGGTTAAGGTTATAAAAATGCAAACGCGAGCTCCATCGACAGTTGTTACCAAATAAACACTATGATCACTTCCAATTGTGTTTTGTTAACAATAATCGTCTTATCGTCACCTGTCAACTGTGAAGTTTTCGAAAATGTAAGTCTGTCTTTGTCCACTCAGTGGCAGAAGCTTTTTATCCATGGACAACCTCCAAGAGAAACTGTTTTCATCGAATCTTCTAATAGTCTTGGCGAATATGTTAATCTTCAACCTTTGGAGCTCGTGACTATAACTAATCAAGAAATTTTGGAATTGAAAGAAGATTCACTTGCGAATTTGCCCAATATTTACAGTATACACATAACTTCAAGCGGGATCAAAAAAATCGAACCTGGAACTTTCAAAAACGTACCCAAATTGGATTATGTTAACTTGAGTGACAATCGTATCGAACAGATAGAGGATGGGGTGTTCACAAATCTTCAGTTAAGAGCCCTGTATTTGCAAAATAATAAAATTTCCAAGTTGGGTGCTGCCGCATTCAACAATATGACCCTTTTAACAGAGATTGTTTTAAGTTATAACAAAATTTCGACGTGGAATAGCGATTGGTTCATTGGAACGCGTGTAGGGAGTGTGTATATAGCGCATAACATGATAGAAGAACTACCTGCTGATGTTTTTGCTTATATCTTTCCTTTTAAAAGGATTAATGCTCACCTGACTGTATGGAATTTTATAATATCAAACAATGGATTGAAGAAGGTTCATGAGGATGCTTTTAGAAATGTTAACGGTTTTGGCATTATTAGTTTGGCGAATAATTCTTTGGAATATTTACCATCGAAGGTATTTCGCTGGGTTAAGGGCGTCAATGTTCTTGATCTGAAAAATAATCAAATCTCCAACATCGATGGATTGTTTGATGATATCAGTATCAAATATTTGCATCTTGATGATAACAGGTTGAGCTGTTTCCCCACTGATATTTTTTATGTGTCTATAATTAATCATGTGTTGATCAATCGAAATCCGTTAACTTGTAATTGCTTCGAGCATTGGAAACAATGGCAAAAACGAAACAATGTGGTTGTTTTTTATTCCAAACAGCAAGAGAAGTGTATTGGTACCGTCTAAATTTTGTTGATATGCTAATCATAACGTTGTAAGTTTTCAATAAATGATTTAAAGAAATGTGCACTTAATCCTTTTTACAATCCCTCATAGACTGGTCAGTCATGAATCAAATTCATTTTTCATGTAGATGACAAAGAGTGATTATGTTATAATATGGCTGTTCTAATCAAAGGTTAACTAGGGGGTTAAGGCTATAAAGCTTCAAACACGACTTACTTCGACATTTGTCATCATCATTATGGCTCCTATCAACTATGTTTTGTTCTTAACATTAACAGTGTTCTTGCCACGCGTTAAGTGTGCCGTTTTCGAAAATATGACATTGTCTTTATCCAAACTTTTATCTCTTGGAACACATCCAACAAAATCTTTATTTATCCAGTTTTCCGATAGCCATCTTCATTTCGCTTGGTGTATATGTTATAAAAAATCAAAAAATCCCGGAAATAAAAGAGAATCCATTAACGAATTTGGCCAACAGAAGCGTTATAATCATAAGTACGAGCGGATTTAGAAAAATCGAACCTGGAACTTTCAGAACTGTACAATTGAATAGTATTCATTTAGGTGATCGAAAAGATAGAAGCCCCTTGCATTTTAACATATAGGCAACCAGATAGTCACGACCCTGCTTTACGTGTTACAAACTTGCCTATATAATTCGAATTGTCATTTTACATGAAAATGCCGGCAAAATAATGGGAGTGTGCTAATATTAGGTGCAGATTCTGCACCCAAATTAAATAAATTAAATCAATTTCAAAGATCCACACAAATCAAAGATCGACTAAGTTTAAAGATCCACACGCTCCGACTTCCAGGCTTTTTATTTATTTGTTTCCCTTCAAAACAGTTACATGGGTGAGTACATGGAACTTATAATCCTGTAACTTATGTTTGTGTGAATTATTGGGAGGACCGGCAAGTGCGAAATATTGACATACCAATGAATTTCCCATATCAGAAGGAGATGTGTGTATACGCATAAATTCTTAATAAATGATTCTGAAAAAGTATATTTGACTTTTACGACCCCTGTATAGCATCCCAAGATTATCAAAATCACGCCAAAATAATGTAGGCAAGTAGATAACAAAAGGTCAGTATCGGGTTAAAGTCTGTCTTATAAAGACTGTTACCGCAATGCATATTTTAGCACTAATTTACCATCACGGCAGTCTATAATTTCGCGATATTATTTATTGCGCTGTTTTCCGGTATTGATTGTGCAACTTTTGAAAATGCGACTCTTTTTTTGACTTCCCAGTGGACGAAGCTTTACGTCGACGGAAAACAAAATTGTATTTGCTGCTGGAAAACCAGCAGCAAATACAATTTTCATCATCAGCTGCGATGGTCTCGGTGACCATCTCAATGTGCAACCGCTGGAAGTCGTCAAAACTGAACACCAAAATTCTGTATCAAATCTACCCAATATAACAAATATAGCTCACTTCAAGTGAAATTAGAGATATTCAACCTGGAGCTTTCAAGAATGTGTCAAAACTGGGCTATCTCAATTTGAGCAGCAATGCTCTAGAGGAGATTCAACGGCTTGAATTTAATCTCACTGCTTCTGCAGAATAACAGGATTTCGGTTCTGGGTGATCGAGTTTTCATTAGCATGACTTTGGGGTCTTTAATTCTGGACAAAAACAGGATTTCGCTGTGACTGGTTTAGTGGGACTTCTCTGCACTCCATTTACTGACCCAATAATTTCGTGTAAGGATTCCCACCGAATGTTTTCAAGTTTTTTGTTGAACTCAATTTACATAATAAGAACAAGAGCTTCCAGTATTTGGGATTGAACAACAGCAAACTGAAGACAATAGATGCAAATGCTTTTCATGGTATTAAAAATATTGGGTATCTCGGTTTGTAGAATAATTCTATAGAAGAGTTGCCACCTAATGCGTTTACTACGGCGGAGTAAATACATTTTCTAGATTTAAGTGGCAATAAATTGAATAGTCTAGTTGAGGTGCTTAGTAATGATGTTGTCATACAATATTTGGTACTCCGCACTAATAGTTTCAGCTGTTTACCTGTGGAGATTCTTGATGAGGTCAAAATTTATAATTTGATCATGGTTGGTAACCCCTCAACCTGCGAATGTCTGGATGATATCGAAAATTGGTCCGAAAAACCGATACTTCAACTGAGTGAATGAAGAAAAACCTGCGTCAATAATTAATGTTAAATACGTCTTAATAAAATATTATTACTTCTGACTTTATGTTTTACAGTATCTTATCTCTTGCGGGCTGTATCAACATTAAAAGCCTGGAAGTCGGAGCGTGTGGATCTTTAAACTCGGTAGATCTTTGATTTGTGTGGACCTTTGAAACTGACTTAATTTATTTAATCTGGGTACAGAATCTGCACCTAATATTGGCGCACTTGCATTATTTTGTACGTATTTTCATGTGAAATGACAATTCGAATTATATAGGGAAGTTTGTAATTGAATTTGGAAAAATATAGAAATCCCCACTGTTTATAAATCTAAAAATTTTGAAAGCTAATAACTTAGGCGCTTGCTAATGCTCGTGCG
>QDEB01042848.1:2914-13903 GCA_004193795.1 Asbolus verrucosus | reverse complement strand
ACGAGTTTTCAGAACTGTGAAATTTGTGAGGCAAAGATTTGTCTCTGCTGCCTTAATACCCGCCAATCAATTTGCAACAAAGTTGAAGTAAAATGGCTTCGTTTGCCGGATAAGAGTTGATCGCAGGATGCAACTCATTGCTGAGTAATTGTCCGGAAAGTAGTTAAATACTCGAGAACTTTAACAAGATTACATAAAAAAAAACAAAATGTAGTGACGTTTCCAAGCACTGCTATTAGAAACTGTGTGCTGGATAAAGAAAAAGAGGTAATTCAAGTCGGGTTTTAACCAGTGCTGCAGTTTTGGAAATTGAATGACAATGTGAAGCATTTTGTAGTTACAGTTGAATGGCTCAACAATTTCACGGGCGTAATTGAATTTGTGTTATTGAATTCATGTGCTGTGTAACAAAAACGGTTGGGATTTTGCAGATCGATTTTCATAATCTAACGTAATCTGGTTCAGTGGCGGCGTAAATATTTTAAAACTACTGGTGTTACTTAGACTAGTTTCAGCTAAGGCAGAGAATTCATCTTATAAAATGCACCCCAGGAGCATAAATCCGGAAAAGCTCCGGAACGCTGCATATTTTACAGCAGGAATAAGTTAGAAAATGATTTAGACCTAGTTTGGCGACCTCCCGTAAAGATTTATCTGCCGAAGGCGGCCATAAACAACAGTGAAAAATGTTTTCCTTTTTCTTACGCTGCTGACCGTGTCATTTTGCGTTTCAGATCAAAACTGTTGAGTCTACTCGCAAGAGCCCACTTCCAGAGACGGAGGTGACGCAAGTGTTGGGACAGTGGCGGCACGGAAGGGTGAGAACACGGGGCGGATAGCGGAATGCACGCTAATGTGCACGCAGACCGAAACGAGTGGCGATTGCCTCCGGATGAGACTTTACAGGTCGCCGATCCAAAGGCCAAAAAGGCCGAGGTAGGTGACGAAGAGGTCAGTACTCCAAATGGACAACCACTGCACTGTATGTATTTTGCCAGCAATTCAATGAGCCATCAACCTCTTATCGCCCTTATAAAAATTTCAACCGAAAAAAATCCTTTCCGTGTCTTAACATTTAGGGTCCTGCGTATTTTACCAGGGACGGCCTCGCAGGAATATGAAAACTCGCCATAAATTATTCACTCGGTGTCGCGCCACCTCCCGCACTGCGAAAATAGAAAAGCATCTGTTGATGATGAGAGTCGCGTTTATCTATCAGTTTCTTTCGCTGCTTTCGCTTTCTAGAATACTAGAATACTAGAAGGTTGACGGCTTATTTAATGCGATATAGTGCATCCGGAATGGACTAGTGGTATGTAATTAAGGAATGAGTACTGACTTGGCATTTTAGTATCTATTTTAGTGTAGATATCCCTGTCTATACTGACATCATTTTACAAAGTTACAAGAGAGCCCACACTCAAATCTTTATTCAGTTAAAAGTCGCTGGTGAAGACTTCTCAGAGTGTGGTCCCTCGAAATTAGTTTTTAAAAGTTTTGGAACTATTAGACTACTGATTTCCCAGCAATTAAGCCTTTTAAAAGTTTTGCATTTAATTAAAAATTTATTAATAACTGCACCTGCACTTGACGAGAAATCTTGCACAAAGCACTTTTTACAGTCCTCTTTGTAGAATAGTTTGAGATTCTTGCATTTTGATTAAATTCGAGTAGATTCGAAATTAATTTACTGCCATTCAAAAGCGAGCCCGATTGGTATTTTTAAAAACTGCAGAAATTGATTACTAGAACGGAAACCGAATACCATTTCTATTTTGATTTCACATTCATGCAAACTGTGATTTAGATTTTGAGGATGTTTCTAGGGGAGACGAATCGATAGTGGAGACAACAGTGAATGCATTGGAAGTTTCACGTTATTGTAGTAAACACAATCAAAAGTTTATAGTGTCTTTCCGAGGACATTTTTACCCACTTTCCACGACTTTTATACGCACTCTATTATACGTTCCCTGAAAGGATCAATCGATCACACTATTGCCATAAAACTCCACGCTAAAAAAGCTACACGCATTTCGATCTGTTCTGAAAAATTTTTATTTCATTTTCTTGAAGTATCGGAGAATCGTCCCAACAAGATTAAAACGTTGTGGTATTGAGATGTCGTAAATTTTTGATCCTTTGTCCATCAATCATTTCTGCCATGATCAATTTTTACAAGAGTTCTGTTTGATTCAGTTACTGTCTTTCAACATTAGACTTGTTGATTGCTTTTTCTTTTATTACTTTCAGTTTTACACCTCATTGTGGCCCATTCAATTGTGTTTTCGCTCAATTCAATTTGTATTTTAGTTTGTCATTTCAGTTCATAGTTTCGGTTGCAGATTTTCTTCGGACTATTGGGGAAATCACGATGAGTTTATATCGTATTATCGTTCTAGATCACATTCTATTTTCTTATTCTTATGCCGAGTAGTTTCGTCTGTCAAGAAATAGGTAATCTAACGAAATGAGGTAATATTCGTTTCAATTTTCTTCTACAGCCCGATATCTGTACCGAAAAACAATATCTTGACGTCAGAGACTTGACTCTCCAGCTCCAATAATTTTTTATTTAAATTCTTTGCACCATTGTTTGTTTTAAGTTTACAACTTTATTACAACATTTCGACACCGCCTACAACAATTTGAAGATCTGATGAAATTCTTGCGCTACCCTCTAATTTCACATGCTCGAGTTTGGATTGGGGAGCGATTCTGAAACATACTTGGTTAAAAATCCAATTTCATTCACGTCTACTGTGTGCTGTCTTTTTAGAAACAAAGAAGTCTTCATCACAAACTTAATACTCAAGGAGGATGAAAAGCAAACCGAAATATACGTCTGCAATTGACATATTAAGAATTCTTTCAATAACCGAAATCGTTTTCCCTAGTACATGCTTCAGAAACGAACAAGGGGTAGCTAAACAATAAATGTGAATGTTCTCATAGTGACACGAAAGGCATCCATCCCCGGAATCGGTATTTAGTGAAGATGGATGCTCACACAAATCATACATCGAACTCATTGAAGTTTTTAGAAAACAAAACGACGGAAGGACTCGGAATATTTTTTCAGGATGTGAGATTTTTCAACAAACTTCAGTTTTCTTGTTTCAGCTCTTCCTATATATCTTATTGTATATAATTTTTAGTAAATATGAAATTTCTTAGTAGTACAATGATGTAGTTTTGGAAAATTCTGTATTTTTTGTCTGAAATAGTTTACTATTTCTAGCACTGTTTTCCATTCAGTTTTTTTTTTCCCAATCATTATTACATTGCCTCTAATTGGATAAACTCCAAATTACATTTTGACATGAAAAAAAAAAAAAACTCAGAAAATGGACGAACCAACCTAACACCATCATAATAATTTAATAACATAAGGCATGCAATTTTATAATAAATCTGGCTGTTTTACACCTCGACTAAAAGTAAATCTTTTCTGGAAAGAAATATACCAAAAAAAGTAAATGTTAATGTATAAAATAGCAATATACATATTATAATATTCATGTTTTTTAAGAGAAAATTCATTTTTAGTTCAAATTAACGTTGATATAATATAATTACAAAAAAAAAAAAAAAAACTGACGCCTTCTCACGAACATGAAATATATGGAACAGAAGTTTGTTGTTGGACGAAATTTTAAGACTTCTTTACTTTTAACAGTTACCTCCTTCAAATACTTACGTTTCTTGTCATTTCTCTCATCTCACCTCGATAATTTGTTTTGTTCTTCTTTCTAAGTTATTCGTTCTAAGTTGTCAAACCACCTGAACAAACCGTATTCATTTGATTGCTTTTAAAAAATTCATAAAGTTCTGCATTACTGTAATAATAATTAGGCTAACTCCACTATTTTACAAAATGAAATCGAGGTGCGCTCTTTGAAGGCAGTAGTTAGTTCCCCTTGAAATTTTGAGTAGTTATAGTACAGAACTAACCTTTTTCTAATTCGGAATGCTGTATATAATTTGTAGTTAGGCATATTAAAGAAACACATTTACACTTTACCGAAAGTATCCACACACTAACGATTTTGCCATTTCGACTTTAATAAGAATTAAAACCCGAAACCCTGCCACTTAAAATTCACAAATTACCAGCACAGAAGATACGAATGAACGGGAAATAGGAAATTATTTTCGCCTCCGCACTTTCCAACACGAACATAAACATTTTTTCATTTCTGAGCAAATTGCTTGTAAATTCGCATTCACGAACTAGCTTATCGCAAAATTGAGATCTTCTAAAACAAGCACTTTGTTATATTCTGTATGATAATAATCACACGAACTTGAGCCGTCATGAACAAATGTGCAAATTTGAAACATGTGAGATCAAGCATCGATGGGTGACAGAGATCGTGATTAGTTGATGCATTAGTTCCGAAAATATCCAAAAGTTTTTTATAGTGTGTATATATACAAATTACCAAATCGAACAAGCTCGAGATATTGAGTCGAGCACATGTTCTTGATTCGGCCGGACGCATTTTGAGCTCCAGCATCAGTATGGACAGTGCTCACATATCTGTGGAAAAAAGCCGCACCAGAGGCAACAGTGACAGTGAAATGTTGGAACTATTAAACGCTGGTGTTGATGAAAACGTTGGGAAAGTTGATAAAAGGCTCGGCAGTTATTCTGGACGCAGTGGTCGCAGAAAAATTAGTTGCAGACAATGTGGAACGCCTCACGAGGGAGTGTGCGAAGTATATATCTTTTACTAAACCAAAAACCAGAGAATTAACCACAAAATTTCTCGGTAATTTATATAAAAACGACATTGTTTCTCACGTAATTCGCACATTTGTTCACGCCATTAAGCTTATCCCTACGCTTTTAAATAACACAACCCTCTTTAAAACGTAGTCGTTCGAAAATTTCCCACCTCCCGATTGCCCTTTTTCATCGACAATTCATGATTTATGTTTAGGAGCTAGCATTACACGAAGATGAAGGACACAATTGGTGGTCGATTATATTTTCTTTACTCGTCATTGGTCTCGTGATCTCGGGAATAGTGGCGGCTATCTTTCTCGTGGGCTATGTCGACGAACTTCTTTATTGGCATGGACAGAGGATGCAACTCGATGAATACTTGCAGGTAACATCAATCTATTTCATGTATTATCGTCGCAAAGCTGACGTGTTCGCAGCGGTTTTAAAATAACTGAATCTCCAGATGAGATCTTGTAAAAACAAACAACATTTAATAAAAGTTTAGAGTAAAAATCGTTGTTACAACCTATTTAAACCATAGGTTCTCTTATCTTCAGGTCACAAGTCAATGTTCGAACCGTATAACACTATGTCAACAGTGAATTTATGTGCATGCATTAAAGTACTGTATTAGTTTGCAGTTTTGTTATTATGCGGAGGTCAGAAATCAGACTTTTATTGTTCTAAGTAACTGCAATGAAGATTTAGGTTATATTTTAATATGGTATTTCCATTAGTCTAGAATTTTCTCATGTACATCATTTATTCAAACATTTTAATATATTCTCTTTTTATTGGTGTCTAGCTAAAATTTCCTAAAAGTAATTAATGGACCAATTTGTTATTTGATTAGACAATAACTCTTCGACTAGTTTTAATTTCGCCGAGGAAAACAACTTCCTTATTTTAAAGACAATACTAAACGCCGACATTTGTACATTCTTTTTTGTAATGAAAGTGACATACGTAAATTGATTTTATGTGACACATAAAATGTTTAAAATTTGTAAAAACGATTTTTTAACGTGTTTAATTAAACTTTTTCACATGAGAATATCATATACTTTCAAAAAGGGCCTTTTTGTAGGATTCTAATAGGTATACTCATAACTCATATTCACACTAATAAGTTTCAACTGAAACTGAACTGCTGCATATGAAGAATGTGAGTTAATGTCATTGCAGTAGATCACTCAAGCAACATTTCCAAACTAAACGTTGCCTATTTGGTACAAAAATCATTAATAAATCAATCAAAATCGATTTCAAGTGACAGTAATAGTTTTGACTGAGATGCATTAATTTTGGTCATTTTGTTGATATGTATATTGGGGATTTGATTCTGACAAATGTCGATGCCATTTCTGACGAGACCAAGAGCGATAAATTAGAATTGATGGATGAGAGTCAAATGATAGCAGTTTTGTGGACAGAGGACTGTCGAAGATGTCATTAAAATCAATTAATAAATAAAAAAAGTACGATAAGCCTGATGTCGTAAACACTCGGTATGTACAGGGCAAAAAACAATAGTTCGATAGTCAGTGGTTCCATTCATATTAAGAAAATATTTTTAGTGCGTTTTTTTATTATTTATGTTGTTCATTTTTCTATCATTATTTATTTAGTTTGTTTGAAGATTGTAGTTTTTCTGGTTTTTCAGGTGTCGGGTTTTGGGTAAAATCGATAAAATTTCATCATGTCAGTAATGTCAAATTTTACATAATTTTGAAACTTTTCAGAACTAATTGTTAGAAGCTGTAATGAACATTTCTGTTAATTTTTAGAAAATATGGAAGTAATCAAGTTGAAAAAAAAAGACATTTCTTATACTTTTTCATACTTGTTCCATAATGGAAAAAGGGATGGTATTTTTTCAATTAACTCCCTATAGATTTA
Organism: Asbolus verrucosus; assembly: GCA_004193795.1. Lineage (NCBI taxonomy): Eukaryota > Metazoa > Arthropoda > Insecta > Coleoptera > Tenebrionidae > Asbolus > Asbolus verrucosus. The sequence continues at coordinate 7,272 of QDEB01042848.1, read as the reverse complement.
GTTTCATAGTATATTTTTAAAAATTTACGCTTCATAAGATTCACCCCACTTGTGGTCATAAGATTATATTTCTACTATTTTTTTAATTCAGTAACATGTGTCACTATTATTATTATTTAACTTATGATTGTCAATTACGTTTCATCGATAACGACTAAAAGTAAAATAAAAAAAGCATGATTCATGATACCTATACAGATTTGTATAATTTAATCGTTTATAAATGTAACGTTTCATGTTATGGAAATATAGAGGAAACAGATTTTGATACGTCGCTTACAACACTTTATTAATCTAAAAGCATATGTAAGTATATTAATAATTATTTATCAAAACATTTACTACATGTTATAAAACGTGGAATGTTGCTGAAAATAGATCTACTATATTTTATTACTCACTTATTTAGCGAGATGGACGTAAGAACCTTTAAATTTGTTCAATGAAATCAGATGAGAAAGCACACTGAATAATAAAGTTTTCCTTAAAAGAATGACGGTTGTTGGGACGCAGCTTATATAAAAATCGAATGAAATCAGGACCACGAGCTTTACTATCGTAATAATTCGTTTTCGCCAAATATAGCCGCTGATTCGTAGTATCAAACATGGATGTTGGCCAGGACGAAACAACGAAACTTTTCTTGTGGAACTGACTGCGAAGGTTTCATTCAGTTGTTCGGTTCGAGAATCTTTTTGATTTATCTTTTAAAGTTGGTAGTTCGGTCCTGGCGATGCGAGTTCCTCGCAGTCGAACCGGCAGAGTCATTGTTTTGGAGACGAAGAGTAAAATATAATAAATTTTAATTAAATTATTCGAGAAATTCGCAGTAGTCTCCTATTTGGAAGAGGATGGTCAGAGTTTAGAGGAATTTTGCCGCTCGAGCTGGCCTTAATAGTCTTTATGAGCGCCTAATATCGTTCTCAGACGAGTGTTCCTTCTTGTCCTTTATTTCCTGTTGGTTTCAATTACATTTGTCACAATTTCAGGGCGAGCTGACTCCGAGACGATTACCTCCTTCCTGGATTTCACACTCTCATTTCGTTTACCAAGCTGACGACGGAAGCCTGGCTATACTCGACACTAGTCATAATTTTACCGTTACTATCCTAGTTACTAATCATACTTTGGTAAGTTTGCGAGATGAAACGAAAACTTTCCCTCAAATCGCTCTGTTTCAGAGGCAACTGAACGTTAAGGGATATCAGTGCTCAAAGGACCTTAAATATGTGCTCTTCCAACATAACGTTAAATCAGTAAGTGTCCTTCGATTTCACTCTTCCACAGCTTGATTAAGACTTGGAACAACATGCGGTGCGAGTCGATAAAGTTGATTTATTTCGCAAAATTGCCACTGACAAACAGACGTGTTTAATGAATCGCCGAAACGCACGCTTCTAATTTATTTCGGCGTATTCGCACAAAGCGAATTTTTGACTGCAATAAAACAATTAATCCTCCCCGTAATTTTCAATCCTGCCACCATTTTACACAAACACATTCAGTAAGTAACATGCAAACCATTCGTGACTGTCACTCCATCATGAAGAAACACCTAATCGTAAGAGCGTATCTGTATTTCAAGCACCAGAACCACCTCATTACGCATGATTTATAATCCATTATGTTTAATAACAGAATATTTGAGGAAAATGTACCCAAGACAATTGTTAAAGCAAGCAAAAAAGCTTTCGCGTGCAACGAAGGCAAGGAAACCGTTTAAAACACACGGGTGCAATACGTTAAAATAGGTTTCAGGTGAGCAGACTGGGAGATGTTATTAAGATAGAGCAAAGGTTACATTATTTCAGTATTCAGATCAGATTTGAAGAGTTATGGTTGCTCCACCACCCGAATAAACAACCCCCAGTCACGCATGCACCACGATGCCACAGTTTTAAACTGTCCCCTGAAAAAACCGAATTAAGCCGAAGCCCGTAAAAGCCCCGCCATCACTTCGTGGAGACTGTAAACTTAACAACCCATCTCGCCTCAGTATCAACCTAGCCGAAATCCGGAGAACAGGCTCGTTTCAGTTGTCAAATCATTAAGCTCAACACGGTCAATTAAATGTAAGACTTTCAAGTGAGCTGTGAGATAATCCGCGGTGGTTGAGGGCCTCTCTATTGACTGATGGAGGACAGACCGGGCGGCGCTCAAATTTGGCAAAATGCCGCAGGACACTTCTGCAGTGGCTGCAGGACTGACACGTAGCCGTAACACAATTGATCACCAGTCGGTTCTTTGCCAACAGGATATATCCCTTTATGTCGCAATTCAGTGGTCAACTAAAAAACGCCGCTTTGCTGGACATGTCAGGATTTTTACTCTTATTACGACATTATCATTGCGAAAAAAGCTCTTGTTTTCGTGTCCGAACTTTTTTCCAAACCAATTTGATCGAGTGGATATGGCTGTCATACATCATCCGCTTCGCCAACTTCGCTGACAAATTACCAATATACTGCCCCGAAAAATACAACGGGATGATTTCTTTAATTGCCGGTAGAAATGGTCGCTTCCGCACCGACCTCGCAGGATATAAATGACACCGAATACGCCAAGAAGGAACCATTTATTCTAATAACCTGGCTCTTTGTTTCAGGTATTTAGACAATCTTTCACGGCGCAGTACACCATCTATGACGTCAGCAAAGAGTGAGTATCCGTTCTCAAATTCTTTTCGCTCAGATATGACACATAACGAGAATATACGCTCATCCATGTAAATTCCGACCTTCCAACTTCAAAGCTTTTATATTAATCCGTTTCATTTCTCTCAGAATATACTTCTTGAACTGCTCCCAAATCAATTAATCTGGTGTTAGTTCTGACTAATAACAAATTTCGCTCTGAAATCTAGTCAGAGTTCTATATGACTCGTTAAAATATTGCAGACATTGCTTATGTAGTCGACAGGTAATACTTAACTTTTTAATTAACGACATGCGGAAATCGCGTGCATTGTCTAATGCAGCGCAAGCTCACAGTCCTTGACATTTTTCGCAACCGTGACTTCGTTGGTGCTAATGAAAGCTTTTCGATAATTACTGTTACTTTAAAGATTTAATTGCGTGAAGTTTCCCTCTACAATGCAATTTTAATTAACCAATTAACTAGAAACTGTGATCGATCAGGGAAGGTTCATCACACCGAATCTCTCAAGAACAAATTACATGGGAAAACACTTTTTTTCTGACTGATTTAAAGAGTCCAGTAATAAATATCAGGAGAACGCCCGCTTCGTGCTTATTCGGTTGAGAGATACAAAATCGAGGCATTTTATTGTTGTTTTGATGACCTACCTTCAGTCAATATTTAATTTACTTTTTTAGTACCTAAATTAAATTTTAAGACTGCGCCTGGTTATGAGTAATAAGGAGCACATTCTTAGTCATTCAAATCAGACAAGAGAGATAATATAAACAATTTCGCTACAAAGTAAAATTGTTTGAATCTTTGTATGTCAAAACAATTACGGAACAAATCAGAAAAGACTGCTATGTGTAACTAGCAGCGGAAAACCTGGATTTAGCAACTCTATAGGATCAAAGAGAAATGTTGCGGTAGTGTGTTTATTATCTGTTATATTAATATTCAAAAATAAGCAGGATTTTTAAAGAAAAAATGTCCAAATTTGTAATTAAAATTAAATTTGTAAGCAAAAATATTGCAAAAAAACGCCTCTAAGGAACAGTTTTATCTCTCGCCAAGTCGATATGGGATACAAAACCAAACCGTCTTTGATATGTTTTGACAGGTACACTGGGAGGAGTCGCCTGGTTAACGTTAACACAATCGAATTAGTGCAGTGTTTTTAGAACTTCGTTCCAAACAATAATAAGAATGTTTATGAATGCAAGAATAAAATGAATACGAATTTCGGTATAATAATCGCTTTGAAACTTCGTAGAGATGTGTGCTTAAGGGACCACTTAATGTGATTTTCTTAAAGCGCCACATTATGTCAAAAAATTGTAACTTCTAACATCCATCCGACCTTATTAATATAATTGATAATTTTTAATGATATCTATTTTATAGTGTACAGTACCTCCTTATCGCAAATGTAAACTTTTTGTGAGTGGTCAATGTGTCTGCTGTTTCTTGTTTATTTTTGTTCTTGACAATTTGTTTTCATTTGGATAACTTTTATCAACTGGTGAAGTATCAGATTTAAGTAATATTTCACACAATAATGGTTTTGTTCTTTTGTTTGCATGTTTTCCGTTAGAGATTATGGTTTTCGACTTCTTCGTTTCCTTTTTTTACTCTCCTTGAATGTTATCTTTAGCAGTGCTTTAATATATCTGACAGAAAAATATTTAAGAGACTACTACGGAAGGATTTAGTTCAGT
>QDEB01042828.1:0-19483 GCA_004193795.1 Asbolus verrucosus | reverse complement strand
AATGACACTTTATAGATCGGATTAACTTTTTTAAACGCGACACTAATGTCAATCAACTAATATGTCAATTTTACAGGTTTGCCAATCTAACAATTAAATGCATGGCTTGCTTTGATTCTTTTTTTTTCGATCGCACGGTATTAGCTATGTGAATCAAGCTCTATTGCTTGCATAAATTATATGAACTTGCAGCCGGTTTTATGCGATAAACTGATTTTATTTTGTCGAAAGCACGACCAATTTATATTTGCTACTTCAGCAACAATGTGCGTGCAATCGTGATTACAAGCTTTTAAACAGTATTAAATCTGAAATAAATCCAAACGAGCTTGCACAATATCCCGAAGAAAGCAATAAACTGAACGCAATGGGGTAAAGAAGTTTTATACGCTGCCGTACTAGAATAACCTGGGGGTTACTATTTCATTGGCTAGCTCGGGGTTTAATTTGCTACATCTTCTACTTCCTTTTCTGATTTAATACCACAATAAAAGTCATGTTCTCTTGGTATCATCGTTTATAAGAAAAATCAATTTACTTCGATTCGCCGTAATTACCACCGCTTTGATTCGTTACTGTCGACAACAATGCACGAGATTAACTTTTACATTTTCTTCAATTACAGGAAGGGACTAAGCACATGCAGTCTACGCTTATACGATTTTTTTGCCCATCACGACCCAACAGTCGCAATTACACCTTGGCCTCCCGGCGATCACCCAACGCATGCAACAGTTCATTACGCACTCGCCTGACAACGTCAATAAACAACGGCGGACATACAAGCCACGTTAGTATTGGACGAACAGAACTAGTCAATACCCTTTTGTAAAAATCCAAAAATGTACAATCGTTTAAATCACTCCATACATTCGAAACAGCTGGGGCTAAGTGATTAAATGGCACTCAGACTACGAGATATTGTTAAGGAATCTTATATATGACCTGGTCTTAATATATGTCCTACTGTGTAACTTTTATTGCGATTACACGTTATTGTTTTCCTGTAATAAAGGTTGTGATTTTATTAATATACAGGCGTGTAAGAAGAAAGCCACGATGCTTGTGTTTTTCTAAATGTACTTTATGTCAAGAGATGGCCTGTTCAGCAGTTAAGACAACCCCAACTTGTAAATATATACATACATGAAAAGATTATTCCTGTTTACATCAATAAGTAACTTTTTAAAAGCTTTTTAAATAATTTTAGAATTTAATCCTGTTTTAATTTAATTTTAATTTAGATCCTGTTGTACATTTTCAATTTTATGTTACATAAAATTATTTATCTCGATGAATAGTTGTGACGTAATCGATTACTAAACTTAGAAAATTATATATTTGTCTAATAGTTATGAGTTTGCCATCTTAAATTTTAAGAAGATACTTCTTAAGAAAATGTATGTATCCCAAATGAAAAAAATGTAATACGACTATTAGTTAAAATATTGCCGAAAATTTTTGGCAGAACAAACGAATGCTCCTTGCTATTAATGTGTTTCAATGAATTACTTAAAGTGTAAATACTAATTAACATTTGACGTTTAAAATATGTATTTCTCAAATTGTAAACCTCTGAAAAAAAAAATCGTAGACCTGCACGAATGAACTAATTGATAAATTCATACAGATTGACATGTGAGTCAAAAAACTGTTGCTTCATCTATAGCAACAGTCCACAACAACTTTCATTTAAAAAGATGCAAGCACTGTGTACGCATTATTACTTTTTATACTGTCTGGAGATTTGAAAAAGAATTAATGAGCAGTTGACAGTAAAAATACTATTTTTAACAAACTCCTAGTTATTAAATCTAAATATGGAAGCCCTGTTCAAGTATTCATTACACATTCCTGATTAAATTTTTTGTTGAACGAACGTTGAAAAGTCTGTAAAGCTGATCAGAGTGTCATTAATTCTATTTCAGGTCCACTTGATTATATATAAATCTAGTCTAAACTTGCTCAAATTATTTATATTTCTTCTTTTACAACTCCAGTTATGCTAGTGTGTATGATTAAGGTTTTTAATCTCATCACTGTCATGTTTGTTTGGATATGAATGTTGTTAATATAATTATACGTACATCTATGTTAAAAAAATAAATAAATGTTTTTCCTCTTATTCGCAAAACTTTAACAGAATTCTTATTATACTGGCTAATAAAAAAAAAAAAACATTAAAAAAAGTAACAACTTTCTGTCGAAGAAAAATTTAATTTACCTTCTGAAATCATTTTACCGTCTTCACGAATAATTCTCTTTTAAAAACAGAAGTCACAAAGTAAGTTTACCTTTAAACAAATTCAATGATTCGACAATAATCTCATTCTAATGCGGAAGAATCTGTTTAATAAATTACTAAATTAAATTAAAATAAAAATAAATAAAATCCTGTTAAGCTGAAATAACAAATTAAATGTATTTTCCAAAACCATAACTTCATTTATTAATAAAAATAATTACTTTATAAATTAATTGTGGAATTAAACTGTGGAAAATAATAAATTGTTCATTTTGCTCATCCCATTTCAGTATCTTTTTAAAGTTTCTACTTTCTAAAATAATTTTATGATGCTGATAAAAGTTGAAAATGTGTTTGAAAAGCTAAAAAGAATGTAAAAATTTGCAACGAAGAGAAGGAAAGCAAACTGTGGTAAGTCACGTAAATATGTACCCATATAAGTTAAATTCGGTGTTTAAAATACTAATTACCTATGTAATATTTAATATTTTAAACACCTAAGAAACAAAATTATTCATCGAAATCGTCCTTGCTTTTTAAATTCGTTTTACTCAAAATTAGTCTAAGATATAGTGGTATTTTTGAAATCGATTTTAAAAGGTACAAAAAAATATTAAACTAAATAAATTTAAAAACATACTAAAATAAAATTCAAAAATTTGTTTTTTTTTTGTTGCAGTAATTCTGTCGAAATTCACGTTTAATTGTATATTAGGAACATTTTATTATTTAATCAATAATAGATCGACTAACCTTATACTTCAACAATCTTTCCATATAAATAAGCCGTCACAATGTAATTTGATTTTATTTTATTACTAGCTACAACTTCCTCCATATCGTATTACAAGAGTGATCATCTATCGATTAACAAGAACATGAACCACGAAAATGATCACCAGCCATTATAACTTAAATTTAGTACACCGTGGAAGGGTTAAATCATTAAAAGTTTATATCTACACAGTAAGTTATTTGATAATAAAGATGAAAAGTTGTTCAGTTAATTAAAACTCTTGATTAGTAATTAATAACTGCCGCTGACCCAAAAAGGACAACATAAGTAACTTTTATGTCTCGACAAGTTTATATTTGTTAATATTTATTTTACTGATAAAGAATTTCATTTGAAACATAGACATGCAATTTTTTTTATCAAATATGATATATACGAGGGCCGTTCAATAAAGAGTGAGACTGAATTTATTACGGCCCTGTGCCGCAGGCTATGAAACTCGCACAACCTGAAATTATTACCAAAATAGGCTCCTATCATCTTGCAAAATGTCATTTGTGTAGATCTAATTGTTTGGCACTATGTGAAAGTGGTTGTCTTGTTTTCTTGCCTTTAAAGTCTGAATTGAAAAAACAGCGATGTATCATTAAATTTTGTGTCCGTTTTTGAAAAAACCCCATCAGAAACTTTTGAAATGATAACAACGGCATATGAAGATTCCTGTACGTCAGTGCTTCATGTTTTCGTTGGTATAAAGACTTTAAAGATGGACGTGAAAGCTGTGAATTGCAAGGTGGTCCTGGTGTTCCTGTAGTTGCACTTACACAAGAAACGATCAACACTGGTGGTGTTATTATTCGTACAGATCCACTTTTAACTATTCAACAACTGGCTAATATTCTTCGGATATCTGTAAGAAGTACCCACACTCTATAACAGAAACGTTTATACATATCACGAGTTTGTGACATATGACATCCCCGCTGGATTCCCGTTTGTTGACACCCCATCAGAAAGTCAACAAAGTTGTAATTTATAAATATTGGAAACAGTGTGTTTAAGACGAAGGAGATGAGTGGTGGAAGACAATTATCAATGGGAGTGAAACTTTGATATATTGCTATAACCCTGAAGTGGGCAGATTAAAAAGGCATATTATACACACAACACAATTCCAAAGGGCACCACAGTGGCCGCAAATTATTATAAAAATGTTTTACAACAATTAATGAAACATCACATTACGAAGAAACAACCTAAACTTTTGGAAAGGTGGAAACTCCACCCCGATAGCCCACGCAACTATTGTAACAGAGTTTTTACACAATAAAGGGATCAAGTGTGTATCAAACCTTCCTCAAACCTTCCTGTAGTCCCGATATAGCCATTTGCGACTTTTATCTGTATCCCCAAGCGAAAAATAAGTTAAAAGGACGGAGTTTTCAAAGAACTGCTTCCTCCACGTATTTAACCGATGGCAGCAACGGTGGGATAAGGTCATTATAGGTGATTATAGAAGTGTTAATTCAGTGGATTATTTAATAATGTTTTTCTAGCACCAGCTGCACCAGTCATTGTTGAACTGTTTTAAGGTTTAAAAACGGCTCCATTACTAATAAGATCTTTAGGCAATTAAGATTTTAAAAGTTTATATTATTAAGTGTGTCATGTTTAACATTTTCCTAACCCAACTGCACATTGTGTCTCTGTTATTACACTTCTAAATCTGACACTTTCATTAAAATTTGATGGAAATTTAGAACTGTAAATGTAGGAATTTGCTACAATATTAAATGACAATGCCAAGTAAAAGTAAGCAGCTAAGTAGCAGTAAGCAATAACTGCATTTTCACATGTCTATCGCAGTAATACTTTTTAGAATGCATCTATATTTCATAAACATTTAAGGTTTGCATATAAGATGCAAATTCTTATCCGTTTTTACGTTCAAATTAATGTTTCAATGATGTGGGGTTGAACTCCTGAGGTCAAAAACTTAAACACACACAACCATTCTTTTTTAATCGATTTTGGATAATTGAAGACTATTATAAGATTTGTTTAAAAATTTACTAATACTATGTAATATACAATATAAGAACAACAAAAATCGAAATGAAAATATAGAACATTAAATATTATTGTCAATAAATTGATAATTAAACTGTTTTTGTTCTTTTCAAAATATCCAACAATCATTTAAAATAATGCAAACAAATACGAGGTGTATTATGAAAAACGTCCCACATTTTTTGAATAACGCTTCGTTAGAGTTGCAAAAGTTAAGCATATTTTTGAAAAATTGTAGCTCCTTTAAGATGCATTGTTGAAATTTAGATTACGACTTAAATAAAAAATTTGTTTTTAATAAATCAATCAAAACTACATATAGTCGTAAAGTATGTCATTTGAAAACTTCAAAACTATAATGTTTTATTTGAAACACACTCCTTGACCCTCATTTTGGGGAAAACAACATGTAAAAGAAACTTTTTCACCTCAAACTATGTAATTTTTGACACTATCTTATGCACATATGATAATTTTTAAATTTAATGTTCTAATATCCGTTTCTGAACCATTGTCAAAATATGGTAATCGCTTAAAATTTGTTATTTCTATAATTAAACTTACATTAATTAACTTACCGATTTGGAATCACATTCATAATTCAGAAACACTGAAAGTCAAATTATCGTTTCCAATGATTTAAACAATGGAATTTATTAACGGTTCTCAGTATTGATGTAATTTTTTTGACCTGTTGCATATTGTCAAAGGGTCATTTGCAACTGTTCTTAACTGAACGTTTAGTGCCTAAGAAACAAGAATCAAGAATAATCACTTACTTTCCATCAACTGCGTTTAGGATCGTAACGTGAAGTCCAAGTTCATCAAAACATAACATCATACGTCTCCTCCTTTCCGGACGTCGTACTAAATTGATCATAAAAATTTTATCAAATCCCAGAGTGTCTTTTCTAGGCAGTGATGTATAAGATTCCAGCAATTTACTAGCAACAAGTGGTTCCTCTTCTGTCAGGATTTCCAATTTAATATTCGTCAACTGTTCAAAGTCTACTGCTAGTTTATCATCTTGCTCCAACGGTACCATAACAAAACCAAATTGGTCATCATTGCACAAATTTAATGAAATTCCACTTCTATTCGCTGCTATAGCGAATGTAATAATATCATCTACTGGTCCATCGAAGTTAGGTACTTTTTTAGGGTCGTATGTTAAATAATCACTTGTTTTCCTTCTCATATCTACCAGCACGCATGAATGTACCATAGGTACATTAAAACAACCAATTTTTTCCTTGTTTAATACAGGTTTATAGTCTTCGGTTCTTTGGTAGTAATAGTCGTCAGTCATTCCATGCCAAAAATTTGAATATAATCCATCCGATTTCAACATGGGAGCGACAATCCCAAAATTTTTTGAGATTAATATATCTATGGTATTTGGGTTTGTTAAAAACACATCGCAGTCTATTGCCTAAAAACATGAAAAAATTAAGATAAAAACAAAAATACCACGACGAGAAAGCAAACAGAAAGAAACTAAATAAACATGTAAACACTACCTCGGTCTTTACGACATATGATTTTAACAATAGAAAAATCTCCCGTAAACTTTAATAATGTATTACATATCATTAAAATTTTCAACATGTAATTCATTACATGGTCACAACAGGGCTTGCCCTCTTTATTTGATTAATGATAATAATAGTTAGACTACGAGTATAGTAACCAAATCTTTAATCCGTAATATAAAAACATTAAATTTAAAAGAAAATTTAATTGTTGAAATAAAAAAATTATTATGCTCATGACGTATAGTCACACAATTTCTTAACATCGATCACACATTGAACACTACTGCTGAACTACATCGAAATGATAATTATAATATATATAATATCCTTGATGATACATAAATATCCAGCCTGATGGCCCTGCCAGGTAATGGCGGGTCCATAAAAAACATGGACTATAAATTGTAACAATGCATACTTGTTAAAATCTGTTAATAAATAATAATGGTCGTTAAATACTATCATTTAATATGAGCTACACAAAACAATTCTTAAAGCATTATCTTATAAGAATTAGAATACTACCATTTTACCATTGAAAATGTATCCATTGGATAAATTGAGTATAAAAAAATCTTATTCGGCTTCTGTTTCACATTCAAAAATGTATTTTCAGTATGACAATGTTTTAAAGATTAAGAATACACTGTTGAGCGCTCTGCTTCCCTATAATGCTTCAGGGAGAATTTTTAAAAAATCTGAGACGATAGTTGTAACACTAAATCAATATCTAGTTGAGTACAATATCTTCTATCAAAAAATCCTGTTTTGCATCGATAAAGACTGCTGCATAAGATGTCAAATTTTGATTTTTCAAAAAAGGTTAAAAAATATTCAAAAATATTAAAATAAACGATTATTATTTAAAAAAATGTCACTTGTGTCATCTGTCAAAAATGGCACTAAAAATCGCATTAAAAATATCTATATATAACTAAAACTACAAAATGCAGAAAAAAGGACTTCTTTACGAAAGTATATATTTTAATATAACATTGACAAGGCCCAATATGTGAAAGTTTTGCCTTCTGGTTGCGCCAGGAATTCAGCGTTTGTGATTACTTCAGACGTGTGACGTTGCTATGATAACGCGATTTGTCGTCGACAGAGTTTGTTTTATGCTAGGAAGAAATCTGCGATAACCATCTGATCCGCTGAATAATTTGGAAGAGTTAAGGAGAAATTTTCAGAGATGATAAGATACACTTCCTTAGAAAGACATTAATCATCGAATCGCCAGCTTATCGAGATGCGTAACGCAATGTTAGAAACGACGCCACTCATTATTAATTTTTCTGTTATATTTTCTTTGAGTGAATTTTGTTGTCAAAATTTAATTCGTTTATTGGTAAATTTTCACCATCACATTCGCAAAATTTCATTAAGATTCTTTAGATAGAACGTGATGCTACAATTTTCATGGCACGCAGTTTATATGTAAGAACACAGATACAATTCTAACATATATTTTTTCAATTCTGCTCCAAATGAATACGAATTATATAACTTTTTAGGCAGAAAAGTACTTATACCGCGTATTCCAATATTTGCCATACATGCGGATTTAACGCTTTTTTTCTTGCTTATCTGAATGTAGAAAATTTTACTTGAGATTGTTTTTTTGAATTTTTTACCTTTTAATTACTTCAAAATTTTAGTATTAAAATTGGTTATTTTTGATTTAACGTCCACCCCTCCATGTTATTTATGCTTTGCAAGTCGAAACATTTCAATCTGCTCTAAACCTTCATTTGTTATTGATGAAACTTCTTCGATAGTTTGATACAACTTACTGATATCGATAAGTTAAGAATGTCATTGGCAGCAAACAAATTTTAGATTGAATCGAATTGTTTTGATGTACGAGTGACACCGAATAAAGACAATTTGAATTATTATTAAATTTAACACTGCAGTAATTCGTTAACCAATAAATTAACTTAACATTAATATAACATTTCCGCAGTGACATATACTGCGTCAAAAAATTATCGCAACATTTCCTAGTACTTCGGAATGCTAGAAGTAATTTGAACAAAAATTAAATGTACAATTTATTGCATATATTGCATATATTTCATCTAAAGATCAGTGACAAGTATGTTAACATGACGTTATTCCTTTTTTTCAAAAATTTAGAAAAAAATATTCTGACCAGTTCTACGTTTGATCAGAATTTATGTAATTTATCTTGATTTTCTGGTACAAATTCTCATTTTGTGAGGAAGGATCCACAAAGAAGAGAAACTGGCCATCTAACAAGCGACGAAGCGCTCAAGCGGTTGGTTTAGTTACGAATGGCAAATCTTCATACTTTATCAATATGTAAATACACGCAACGATTTAATAACACAAACAGTTTACAAAAGAAGACGAGGACAAGACAGAAAACGAACAACCAATACAGTGGAAGATTGATTTTTGAAACTTAACGCGCTCCGCTAACGACTTTTTGCAAATCGAATTGGCTGTTATACATAACCGCTGTTTTCATGTTCAACTGTATGGAGCAGACTAAAGGAACAATTAAAATTTTCCGTGCAACATATCAACTAGGGTATTAACGAATGAGGCAAAGTTCTCTTTACAGATATATCTAAATTTTGTTTTCATCAGGTAATTATGCTTAATGTAACATTCAGCCAAGGGTCAATTTTGGAAATGGTTCAGTTATGCTATGGGGACGGATAGACCTCGAGGCACGTACAGACATTCTGAAACTTTATGTTGTCCCTCTCGCCCAATTTATAAAGGACGAATTTCTGTTAATGCAAGACAACGCCAGGGCGTACACAGCAAATATAGTCCGAATTAATCTTAATGAAGTGAACACTGCTACTATGAACTGGCCAGCAAGAAATCCCGATCTTAATCCCAATGAGAATGTATGGACAGGCGAAGACAACATGTTCGTACAATTCCCCGAACACCCCAGCCCTTAGAAAAGTTAAGCAGCTGCTTTGATTGAAGAGTGATGATGCTTATTTAAGAAATCTGATTGTAAGTGTGCCAAGACGTTATCGTGCTGCTATTGCAACAAGATGAGGCAATACTCGCTATTTGTTTTTATTAAGTTTTTGTTTTCTGTTGATTTTGTTACTGTCTACTTTTATACAATTTTAGTTAAACTTTAAAAAAAGAAAAATATATACCAGTATTTTCCAATTTAAAGACAAATCACGTAATTTGAACTTTTTTGACAAGGAAGTCGTTTTTATCTGGATAGATGTTTTTCTTTCTCATTAAATATAAAATATTTTCAAAATTACATGAGTTACGATAATTTTTTGCTGCAGTATAATCTAGATATGATTAAAAAAAATCCCATTTTAATTCCATATGTGTAGCAATTTTTATAACAAGCCGTAAGCAGTTGAAAACAGAATTGTAAGAACAGTTCTCAAATTATTGCGACGTAAAGACAGCAAAACACATACCTATTCATATGTTTGTGTTGTGTTCGGGGCTTATTATGTTTCCGTATGTCAGAAATACCACTTTACAACACAACAATCTAATAACCGAAATGCCGTTCTCCTATTTTTCATCTGAACTGTATCAGTTTTATTAAAGTTATATTCCTCAGGTACCGATATTTTTTATTTAACTGTTCAATTTTATGACACCTAGGTCTTTATTAACAATTCTGTTATTCTGGCATACTTACTAAAAAATAATCTGCCCACACTTTTCTTGCAAAATTTAAAGCAGACTCTCTCAAATTAATGACGTGGTTAAATCTTTCTTTAGTCCAATGTGCAGGGCCTTTTTCTTCGGGATTAATTTCGTCGTTTACAGTGAATTCTCTACTAATCATATGGTACTGGTCCTTGACTGCTGCGATCCATTTTTCCAATATTTCTATGGTTTTATCGCTATTGTGATCACTTCTTATCCTGAAACAAACCGATTTGAATTTCCCGCCATTTGGTTGACAACCAATGGGCGTGTTTCAAATCACCTGTGCCGGTGTTTTAACAATAACTGCCACACTCACCATAAAGAAATGCGATCTTTAGGATAATTAAGATTTTGTAGTGCCGTTAAGAAATAAGGTAACGTGTGAGCCTTATTTCTAGCTAAAATGGCGATAAATAAAGTTGGTTTTTTCCACTCAGTCACTGCATTTCGCAAACACAAAAAAGTACAAAATAGGGCGAACCAACGCACCATTTTTCTCATAATTCAACGCAAAATCATTGGAAATTAATATTTGCAATGTTAAACTAAATGCAACAAAATTTCCAACCACGCTTTATCAAATTTTACTAAAGTTCAGCTGATTAAAATGATGCCATTTTCCTTCATGACTGGCGGGAAATTCAAATAAAATAAACAAATTCGAAATCTCGTTTTACACAATTTTTTATTAAAAATATAAAATAGGTACTTTGGATTCGGCAAAATGTAATATATACATTTCTGCTCTAATTGGATGGTACATTTTCCAGATCTTTTTCCTTTTTATCTTCTTTCTTTTTTTTTAAAGCGTAACTCAGACTTGCCTTATCAAAATCTAAGGGCATAACACCCAAATCACCGCTATATCTATTTTTGGCAACCTAAAAATTAAGTAATCATGTTACTTATATTACCAAATGTGTATTACTTTACCTGGAGATATTTTCTGCCTCTAACTGACGTGAGTCTTTTATCTTGAATAATTAATACGTTATCAGCTTCTTGTGAAGCTTTAGCCCCTCCAAATATCGAACTCGTAGTTAAATCTTCGTCTTCTCGTTCTTTCCTTGGATGAATTACTAAAGTAACATGGCAATTTTTTCTAGTAGCAAAAGTTCGAAATGCAGCAATAATTGTATCTTGTTTCCAAAAACGATCCATGTGCTTTTGTTCTTCTGTTATTCCCATCATGAACTGAACATTATCAATAATCACATGAGCAATATCATGAACATAAGCAGCATGTTCCACTGCATCCATAACAACTTTAATAGTCTGCTGACCATGAAAAGTCATAAAATAGATTGGTAGCTGCTCAAATGTATCAGCCCAAGTATCAAAGGAGTTCAAATTATCACTAAGAGGTGCACCAACAAATTGCTGCAACATCGTTCGAGCGAGCCGCACATTTCTAATTTCAAAACTGCCCCATAAAGTGTTGACCTAATTTTAAAAAAATGAGTCAAGTATAAATTACAACAAATTTATACATACACCTTGCATAGCTAAATCTAACGAATATTCGCTTATGAATGTTGTTTTGCCGCTGCCTGTAGGTCCAGTTATTATAGTGAGTTCCCCTCTGCGATGGCCTTTTAAAATTTTATTCAATGTTGGATATCGTTTCCACTTAACTCCTTGAACTTTATCAATATTTTGCAAATCTGAAAACACATCTTGCCTTAAACTTGCAAAATTTGTTATTGATTTGTGCCATATAGGTTGAGCTGCATTAATGATTGACTTGAAATCCTGATTTTCAGTTAAATGAGGTAACAACTGCTTTTCATTTGGTCTATAATAATTTCATTAAAAATAATAATGATAAAATCATAATTTTACCTAACAAAGAGACAACGTTTCTCTCCCAACTTCTTTGCGAAATGTCTTGCAGAATCCCATGATTTAATATCATTTCCAAACCAAAGAATTAGCTTTTTAAATCTTTCCAAACTTGGGAGAACATACTGAGACAAACTGTTGACTCCATTTGGCAAACAAACAATATTTTGAGTTAATTTAGCATTCAGGAGGATTAAAAAATCACATATGTTTGGTACTACAACTGCAGTATCTCTATTTTTCAATGCTCTTCCTGTTAAGAGTCCCCCATACATTATATGTGGGAGTGTTACATCACCACCAGTACATGAATCCAACTTTCTGTAACCCACTATTTCTGATTCAACATTTTCCAATGAAAAATAGAGATTCTTCAAAGACTTATCAATTCTTACATCTACATTTTTTAGAGAATTAGCTGAAATTATCTAAAATATGGAAAGATTAAGGTTAATTATACTCTGGCTATAATTAGGTCAACTTACTGGAAGCTTAAACTTATTCAACACAGATTCAAACTTATTACTATTAACAAATACTTCAGTAGTATCCCTGATTTGTTTTAAAGATTCTGTTATTCTAACCTTGTGATTCAAATGAATCTCTACTTCCTCTTGTTTTCTGCTTTTCTTCTTTCTACCACTAAAGGAATGCTCCAAAAAATCCCACTGTCCAGTGTGTTTACAGGAAGAACACATAAACATCCCTGCAATTCACAACATAATTACCCTTCCTAAACCTACTCCACACTAACCTGTGGCTTTATTGATATAAAGATTATATGAAATAGATTTTGCATTTTTTTTGCAAACTGGGCAGACTGTTATAAAACAAGTAAAACCTTCTTCAAAGACAATTTTATGATTGTTCAAAGTTCTCTTTATCAACGCTGGTGATACTTCTGGAATATCTTCAAATGGTATATCATTATAGTTTCTACTAAATAAATTTGGTTTTAACTTCAGACCACAAAAAACTACATTATTCAATTTAAAAATTTTCAATAGAAACATATTATTTTCTGATTTCTAAGTTTCATACAAGATGGTGCCATTTATTTTCAGACTTAAATTTTAGATATAAACATCTCCTAAACAACATAAACACAACACCATTCTTTTGAAAAATAAACATAACCACAATATCACCATGCTGTGCAATTGTCAAAAAAATTACTTTGCGATATAAGTTGACAACCTAACAACGTACTATTACTTTTTACAAATTAATAAAATACAGTTTATTTTTCAAAATTAACCGTGAAAGTTACGCGAACATACAAAACAAACTATGTATTATATTTTGAAATTATTTCACAAAAAGCACATCCTTTATCTTTTTGTTGGCATCACTGTACAACCAATGTTACCAGATCTACAGAACTTTCGGTAGATCTACCGATGTTCATCCACATTTACGGATCTACCGATTTAATGAATAAATCTACCGAAAAGTTAGATCGTAAAAATTATGTTTTATCTCCTAAAAATGTTGATTTTTTTATAAAATAACATATAAATATATTTTTTAAATAAATCTTGGAAACTATTTTACTCAAGTTTTTTTACAACTTTCATATTCTCTAAAAAATATGCAACAAATGTAACACCTGTGTGTATTCATTAATATTGAACCAATATTGCCCTTTTATGATTAATAGCTATAGCTGGCAGAAGTATCTTGTAGTCATTTATTCTGTTGATTTAAAATTTGAAATACATAGCCAATTTCAGGGGATTTTTTTAAATGACTTTTACAAAATCAAGAAGTTCTCCGTGCATGCCTCGAGGGTATAAATAAAACTCAAATCTTTCTGGTGTCGTTTTTGCGTTTGTATTCAGTATTATATTTATTTGAAAAAAAAAATTGAAATTTTTGTATAAATGAGTGACAGTGGTGATGAAGGAACAAATTCTGCAATTCTAAAAAATAAAGGAAAATACTCTCAACATTATAAAAAAAGTTGGGAAGATTTTCCAGAGTTTAAAGGGTGGCTGATGAGGAGTCACAAAAGCAGCGATTTTGCTAGATATAAACCTTGTAATAAAGACATTAAAATATCAAGTGGAAAGGATTCACTCATAAAACATGATAGTGGACAATTTCACAATAGAAAAATCAAGTTATTGCCAAACAACCAACATTAAAAAGCTTTACAACAGTTGGATTAACTCTATTAAGGAAGGTATTTTTAATAAATCGGTTTTTATTTGTTTTTTTTTTTTTTTTTGCAGCAGAAATTCGACCAAGTAAGTGCACTAATCGCCGAACATAATGTTCCATTTGCTCTCATGGATCACTCAGTGAAGGTAATTGCAACGGTATGCACCAAGTTCAAAATTGCGAGAGCTCTGGCGTACGGTCATACCCAAACTACAACTATAATAAACAATGTATTAGGACAACACAGTTTCGATTCCTTATGCCAACATCTTCAAGGCAGCAAGTTTTCCCTCATCATAGATGAATCAACAGATCGAGGAATAGTGAAGCATCTGTGCCTTGTAGTAAGAAGTTTATCAAAGAAAAACGATTTTGAAGATGATTTTTTGACTTTAATTCCACTATCTGCAACCGATACTATTACCCCATATGATAATATTTCATTTTTCCATAATAATAATATACCATACCAAGAAAATCTAATCGGATTTGCTGCAGATGGTACCATTGTAATGATGGGTGAACATCATTCGGTAATGTTTTTACTGAAAAAGGACATTCCCGATCTATGTCTTGAAATGTATATATCATTCGTTTCATTTATGCGCCTCTTACGCTTGTCATAAATTGCCACGATTTGATGAGGATTTAACACAGGATATATACAATTTTTTAAATTCAAGTCCTAAAGGGAATTCAAAATTTCAAGAATTTCAAATTTTTTACAATGTAAAAGTTCATAAAATTTTACATCTCGCTCAAACTCACTGGCTATCATTACATTCGGTAGTAGCACGGATCTTGGAGCAATACGAACCGATGCTGTTAGCAAAAATGATATTTTAATTGCAGAAAACATTTTAGCTAAGCTCAGCGATCCAACAACAAAATTGTTTTTGCAATTTCTTGATTTTATTCTACCGTTTTTTAATAACTTGAACAAAGTGGAAACACGGAAGGTTTATTTGAAAGTGGCTACGCCACTTGAAAATGTAAATTTTCAAAATCTTCATTATTATTTACCACTTGAAAATATTTACTTTTGCAGGAAAGTTCTTCAAATAATTTCAGAAGGTATTTGCCCGCCCGAAAAAGTACATTTCTTCAGATTAAGATATTTAGATTTTTACAAAAGAAGCTTGCGCTCAAATAACGCAACGGTTTCCATTGAAAAATAATCTTTTACAAAAATTAGATTTTGTCAATCCAATTATTGTAAAGTCCGGATCAATTGGATTAATTTCAGACATAGCATTACTGTTTCCAAAAATTCAACCACATGATGTACAGCAACTTGATAATGATTGGGGGTTATTAAGAAATACAACTGAAATACAGTCATTTTCAAATGATATCAATTTATTTTGGGCACAAGTAAAACAAATTAAACAAGGCGACGCCACTTCAATGTTTAATATTTTAATAACTTTCGTTAATCATATTTTAACTTTCCCTCATTTTTCAGCAAATGTGGAAAGGAAACAATAAATTAAGTACAGAAACGATATCTACATTATTGAACACAAAAAGATACATTGACTGAAATAGTTGCTACGACGACTTCCCAATTGAAAATAAGCTTGTTAGAACTATGACCTCCGACACTATATACAAAGGCGAAGAAAAATGTGTAATTATTTGTTTAATTTTTATTGTTTTGATGTTATAAATATAAATATATATATGCGTACAACAAAAAATCTCAAGTGGACCATGGATTAAAAAACGTATGACGTAGAGCAATACATCAAAACGTTTCAGTTTATTGGAGCGTCTTAAAATAGTTCTAGTACCTACATGGGTCGTGTGATCTAAACGCAGACATGACTTGAACATTCCAACGCCTCCTTCATCGTCGTTTTTTGTTATTAATAAAATTTCCTCTTCTACATGATTTTGACTTTTTATTTACTAAAATCACAACAAAAGTGAAAATAAAGGCTGGATTGGTTTTATTGGAACAAAATTTAAAATCTACCGAATTTTCACGAAATATACCAAACAGTCACGTGTAAAACTACCGAAAATCGTTCAATGCATCTGGCAACACTGCGTACAACTGTCTTTTTGAGGTTAACTTCAGAAGTTAACCTGCTCGTGTTTATATTTTATTCACTGATATATTACTAATTCGAAAATTATCTACATTTTCTTTAAAAAGTTTGAAATAAACCGAAGCAATGGTGCGCCGTCACAATAATCAGCTTCCAGAAAACTTACCCCAGCTACAAAATCTGATCAAACGTGACCCAGCCTCGTACCATGAAGAATTCACGCAACAATATCAACATTTCCAAAACACAGTTCAAGTGTTCCAATTGACACCAGACCAAACAAATAAGACATTAGATGAGCTGGTGATGTTCATGGCGCAGGTATCACATTGTTATCCGAAAGAACTGTCCACATTTCCGCAACAGCTGGTTGATTTATTGGAAAAAAATAGCACAATCTTAAACAACAATATGAGAATGACCTTTTGTCGAGCTCTTATTTTATTGAGAAATAAAAACTTATTGGCTCCCACAGATTTGCTGGAATTGTTTTTTAAACTGTTACGATGTCAGGACAAAAATTTGAGGTCATTCTTAGAGACTCATATAATCACAGACATCAAAAATTTAAATTCTAAACATAAAAATGCTAAGTTAAACACAACGCTGCAAAACTTTATGTTTACAATGTTAAAAGACACTAATGCAAGAGCTGCCAAGATGTCTATTGATATTATGATTGAACTATACAAGAAGAATGTTTGGAATGATACTAAAACCGTAAATGTTATTGCTACTGGTTGTTTTTCCAAAATTACAAAGGTAAATTTTCACATTTGTAAATGCAAACATTAAATTTTAATCTTTCAGGTCATGGTGGCATCACTAAAATTTTTCTTGGGTAAAGACACGGAAGAGAAAGATTCTGACTCAGATTCGGATGAGGATGTTGACCCTAAAGAAGTGATCATGGCTAATAAAGTAAATAAGAAAACAAGAAAAAGAGAAAAGCATTTGAATAAAGTTAAAAAATTAGCCTCTAAAGCCTATAAAAAGAAATCTGCTGCACCTTCTTTTAATTTTTCAGCATTACATTTAATTCATGATCCACAAGGTAAAGTTCAGTCCAAAAATCCAAACAAATTAATATCAATGACAATTTATAGGTATGGCTGAAAAGCTCTTCCATCAACTAGAATCAACAAATAAAAGATTTGAAATCAAAATAGTAACACTTGATGTTATTTCCCGATTGATTGGTTTACATCAACTCTTTCTCTTTAGTTTCTATCCTTACATACAGAGGTTTCTGCAACCACATCAGCGTGAAGTGACCAGAATTTTACAGTTCGCTGCAC
Source organism: Asbolus verrucosus (assembly GCA_004193795.1). Taxonomy (NCBI): domain Eukaryota; kingdom Metazoa; phylum Arthropoda; class Insecta; order Coleoptera; family Tenebrionidae; genus Asbolus; species Asbolus verrucosus. The sequence goes on along the minus strand of QDEB01042828.1, from coordinate 1,859 downwards.
AAGCTAGCCATGAGTTAGTTCCACCAGATGTGATTGAACCAATTCTGAAAACACTAGCTAATAATTTTATTACTGAAAGAAATTCTTCAGATGTTATGGCTATTGGATTGAATGCAGTACGTGAAATAACATCAAGATGCCCCCTAGCAATGAATGAGGATTTATTACGGGATTTAACCATGTATAAAACATATCGAGATCGCTCTGTAATGATGGCAGCAAAATCCCTCATTCATTTATTTAGAAACACAAGACCAGAGTTTCTCCATAAGAAAGATAGAGGGCGTCCAACTGAAGCCACAGAAGAATTGGTTCCACTAAATTACGGACAAGTTGATGCAAAGGATTATGTACCTGGTGCTGAAGTTCTGCTAAAAGATGATAAAGAAGACATAGAAATTGATTCTGAATCAGGTTCAGATGATGAACAATGGATTGACATACAGCATTCTTCTGATGAAGGTGGCTCTGATGGAGAAAATTCCTCAGATAGTGAAAAAGAAGATGTAGATGAAGAAGGACAAAAAGACGAAGATAATGAAGAGAGAACGAAATCGGAAAAGGACTATAATCAGGACCCTAACAATCGTAAAATATTAAAAGCTAAACGCACAAGTGAAGAAAAGCCGTCTAAAAAAGATTTAGCACATAAAGTTACTCTTGACAGAATCTTAACTGATGAAGATTTCAAAAGAATTGACATGGCCAACATTAAGAAACAAATTCAAAGTTCAAAGAAGGGGGTAAAAAGAAAAATGGAAGATGGAAAAATGAATGAACCATCTGAACTTGTTAAGTTGGGAGATATTGAAAATATTTACAAGAAAAGAAAACATGATAAACAAACCAGAATTGAAAGTGTTAAGGCTGGACAAGTAGATAGGGAGAAATTTGGGTACAAGGACGGCAGAATGAACATTCATTGTTCAAAAACCAACAGAGAAAAAAGAAAAACAAAAAATTATCAGATGATAAGACATAAAGTGCAAAGAAAAGTAAAGAGAAGTTTCAAGGATAAGCAAATTGCCTTAAGAAATCATTTGATTAAACTAAAGAAAATGAAGTGAATTATTTAGATTGAAGTTATTTGCCAAATATTTGTTAAAAAAATAATACATTTCAAATTATTATTAAAATTGTTTTTTCTTATGTGAGTTTATCCTCAACATATTTCAAATTTTATTTACTATCAAGAGAAAAAAATTGCAATACATTGATAAATGCGATATACGCTACTTATGAATCATTTGGAAATAATTACAGCAAGGCAATTGGTTGTGCAATTTTTCAGTATCTGTTTATTATAGTGAAAGAGCAAGATTTGTTGATATGAGGCATATCTTAATAAGCAAACCTTAGGAAAAGCACTATGTGATCATATGTATTCTACTTTCTCCATTTCTTGAAAATTTTCAAATTGGCTACATTGATGTCTGATCAAAATCGTGAGATTATTAATTATACGTTGAATAAAAATATAACCAAATATTGTGATTGAGAATGAAAATTTAAAAAAATAAAACATTCAAACGTATAGGATGTTCTTTTCCGCTGAAACTAATTTTTGAATTTTTGTAATCTACAGCATTAAATTTGTGTCTCATAAAAAAACAAATCAGTTAAAATCCATATTTAGTTTCAAAATAGATCCAAAATGGCGATTTTGATTAATTTTTGACACTGCCAGCGATCAACATAATTTGTAATCGAGTTATCCATGGAAATATTTTCGTATGTCGTTGATACAACCACGCTGATTACTGTCAAATAAATTAAATAAAATGACAAGAGCAAACGAGAAAATGTCGGACGTGGCAATTTTTAAATTAAGCCATTTTGAAACGGTTACACAACTGAAG
>QDEB01042827.1:0-11248 GCA_004193795.1 Asbolus verrucosus | reverse complement strand
TTTTTGCCCCTGTAAGGGATAGTATGCAATGTCGGGCGTTTACTGGCAATGGAGGGCATCATTTTCAACATTTATTGTAATGTAGCTTTTTCAGGTATGATTTTTCTATTCATTTATGTTATTAAACACGGAAAGTGAGAGTCGTTTTTACGAAGTGAATGTTATTTATACGAGCTGTTTAGGTAAACGGAGTACAGCATTGATGGTTCGTTGTAGAACATCGTTGTAGGGAAGGTTCGAGGCGGTTTCTCCTCATGGCGTTTTATTTATTTTTTTTTCTAAAAATCACGCTTCATTCTCGTTTCTGATGTTCAGGTTAAAATTTTTGCGTGTATTTCGATTACACCTGTATTAGGAACAAGTATAAATCATTAACGTCAAGTTTGATTACGCCCTTTCAAATAAAAAGCCAATACACAAGATATTTGTAAACTAAACGACAATAATCCATGAACAAAAATTGAAAAAGTATGAGTATCTATTTATGAAAGAATTATGAATGAAAAAGTACTTTAATATTTTTAGCTAATTTGCTCGATTTTCTTAAAAATGACAACAAAAATTATATTGCAAATTTAAGAACTGCTGAATTAGAAATAAAATTAATGGAATCATAGGAATCAAAAATGAATTTCTATAGATAACAATGGTTAACGGTGATAACTCTTGTATCAGTTTGAAAACATTAATTCAACAATTATGGGAAATAAACAACTTTAATACAATTTTCCCCGAGGTAATTTCAGTGGACTATATTTAGCTATATGTAATGATCTAGATCAGGTTTTCAGTACTGGTCTGGTTTGTAATCTATTTTCGAATAAAATTTACCAAATTTTAAATATTCATATCCCTAGATTAAGTTTCTTTTCGAATCTCAAATATCTGCAATGGTTTGATTGAAGTATTAGTTTGAAAATAAAAAAGAAAAACTGTTATTTGAGGAACTATAAAAAGCACCTGATGCTAACGGCCAACGTGAACTATTAGATATGAAGTGAGAGCAGCATATAAATTTTTCGTCTCGTCCGCTGAAAATTTGATAAATACCCACCCTAAGAAATTGTGGAACTTTCAAACATGTATTTGAACCTCCTTCATTGATAACCTGCGATATTTGTCCCGAATATCCAGACTGTTATGTTCATGTCTGTTATAAATATTGTGACACTGAATGTTAGTTATGTGATACTGTGTTCTATAATAATATGAACTGTGGTAATGTGGTCTCTGAAAACACCAATATGTTACATAACTTTCGCTTCACTGAAGAAGACATTTACGAAGCTTTGCACCACATGAAGGCAAACTACACTACGGGTATGTTACGGGTATGTATGGTATTCCAACATTCCAACTAATATATATATATATATATAGACTGATACAAACAAATACAAATATATTTTAATACGAAATTTCAATAGAGATCAATAAAAATTATTTAACTGCGAAATATAATATTGGTTTCTTCGAATTCCTTACAAAATGTCCCAGTTTTAATGTTGTCTTCTTTTATCATTTCTCATTGTTATATCATTTATAATGGATTTTAAAATTGATTTTAACGTTAAATAAAACCTGTAATTTATTTTTGATTTAATTTTTAATATATTCGATTTTTTAATGTCTATCTAAATATTTGAGTCTCATGTATTTTCGTTCGAGTTATTTTTATCGTTTGGAATTGATTATTTAAATGGAGTAAAATTAAAGACATAACGACACATAAAAATCTATTTATTTTCTAACAAGTACATACAGAGAAATGATAGAGCTATTTCTGTATAATTCTAATTCTATAAAATTACCTAACCTATGATATAAAAACTTTAAATCTATTTAGTTTGAATAAGAAGTTTACATTTTGCTCGCCATTAATTGATGAGGCCAATTTAATACTGCTATTCATAATAAATAAATAAATAAATAAATAAATAAATACTGATAACAAATTGAGCTAATGGCCTCCTTTGACTCCCATAACTGCGGCGAACAGCGCAAAGAAAAATCCTGCGAGTCCTGTCGCCCCCGTCAGCAGGATAAGTCCTCCGATTAGAACAGGTATCAAAGTGAAAAATTTAAGTTTGTAAGTTAACAGCAACGGTAAGATGAAGCGTTTAAGTTTGCGTTTAAGCTTTTTCTTCACTTTGTGCTTCACACGCGTGCTACCTTTTTTCCTCGCTTCTTCGTATTCTGAAAATCGCTAGATTAGTTAACAGTTCAAAACATGAAACAAGTTTATAAAGAGCAATTTTCGCATCTATGACAAATTTTAATAATTAGAGGCAAAATCAATTCTTCACGGAAATGAAGATTACTGAGATTGAGTACAATTAAAAACGTAACCGCTACACAAACTATTTATTTTCTAACAGCTACGTACAGAGAAATGACAGAGATTTGTTTAATTCTATGCAATTATCTATTCTAAGAACATTAAACATATTCATTTTAACTAAACCGTTTACATCTTGTTCTAATCAGTCATTAGCGATGGCCACCGCCCATCGTTGAATAAATAAAATAAATTGAGCTAATGACCTCCGCCACTCTTGAGCCCCATCACGGCGGCGAAGAGAGCAAAGAAAAATCCTGCGAGTGCTGTCGCTCCCTTTAGCAGAATAAGTCCTCCGATTAGAACAGGTATCAAAGTGAAGAATTTAAGTTTGTACGCTAACAGCAGGGGTAAGAGGAAGCGTTTAAATTTTCTTTTCGCTTTGAGCTTCCCCCGCGTACTACCCTTTTTCCTCGCCTCTCCGAATTCTGAAAATCGAAGTAGAGTATGAACATAACGACGTGATGGCTAATTTGCTACGGAACTGGGTTAATTTTTGTCAATTTTTCGCTTGGTTTGCATATCGAAGAAAGTTTTATAATTATTGAAAAATTATGATATGGCACGAGAGCAATTCTGTGCAAAAACGAGAGCTTTTTGCACGTGCGCTGGTGTGTTATTAAATACGATTTGCACTATTTGGTTGGAGGTTTTTCACGACAGCTTCCTGAAAACCTACTTCGATAAGTATACGTATTTTCTCCATCCTGAAGCATGTCGAAGTAAATAATTATAGATCGGCCGGTTAGTGGCTTGAAAAAATCAAACAGTAGCTCATGATGACTTATTAAAATGTTCAAGTTCCAATTATTTAAAGCACATTTAAGATGTCAGCTGCGTCTATTATTTCGGTAACTCGAGCTATTATTGTTTGAAGGCATGTCGAATTACCTGAAGAGGTTGGTATCCTGGTGTGGACAGACCAACTGGCCACTGTGGGGTACATCCTCCAGGAGCCCTGCCAAGCGGAGACTTCCTCCTTGCTGTCACAACACTCCTCACCCTGGACGAAAATCACACAAAACAAAACGAAAATTATCAAAACCCTGTTCATCTTAACTGAGCACTGCCTTTCCACACCACTAATCGTCAAGAAATCATTTTAGAAAATGAACGGCTTTTTTGGCTTCGCGTTTTGAATGGTACTAGAGCGCTGCCACCACAACAAACTTCACCGTTTGGAATGGCGAGACTCTCCGCGTTTCCATTTCCTTGTGTTACAGACCCGTGTAATGATTCTGCTCTAATGTTAAATATTATCTACGTTTCCGCATGAATTCTTTAGATACAACGGACCAACCGTACAATTTGCACGGTGACAGTGGCGTACTCGCTGACAAAAAAATTAGCCGGAATGGGCATAATGATATGGGAATTGTGGTACTTATTGACAAAATTTTATTGTTATACTCTGTTTAATTTTTCGGCTGATCTCAGTCTGGCCAATCAAAAACCATTCAAGTCAGATAAGACTTTCGATACACCGAAAAAATAGGTCTGTTGCCTTCACTGAAATCGGAAAAACAACTTTTTCTCACAAGAAAAATTTCGTGAATCAAATAGGAAATCGCCGATTTTTCAATTTCAGCACAAGTGTTGATTGTTGCAAAAACCTTTCTTCAAACTCAAATTGTATTGCGTGCCTCCGAATGAGTACCGTTTTAGTTTTCATGCGTTTGTAACAAAACAATTTATTTCAGCTAGGTGGGCACATTAATTTGGCGGATAAACTAAGAGTTTTTAGTGTCAGTTAAATTTAAATAATAATGAAATATACATTTTTGGAATAATTTATATAAAGACGTCTCGCTGTAATTTGTGCACCTCCGTTTTTTTAAATAATGTCATCGTGGAAATTCTCATTTCCGTATTCGGGCTATCTCATTTTTTTAATAACTATAATTGGAGACTTGGTCACATACACAAAAAGTGATGATTCTAGCGGTACAATAGTATGGTTTTAAACGCCTCATTAAATTTAAGCAGAATGTTGAAGGATTTATGGTGTACTCGCAACGTATTTTTTTGTTTACAGTTTACTTTTAATTTTAATTTTAAAAAATTGTGAGAAGAGGATACATGTAATAACATCTAATCCGGTTGTTTATTTATTCTAAGGCTGAAGAACAACCCACGACCTTAAGTTTTCCAAAATCAAAAAACTAATATTTAATTTGGTTATCATTAAAAAAATTAATTTAAAATGGTTTTCACAATAGTGTCTTCAATGTCTGTATTCTACTGTTATTCTAAAGTCCGGTTGCTCTTATTCTCTCCACATTTTAATTACAGTGAAGTTTAAGATGTCATACTGCTTTATTTTTTTCCTATTTTCCAGGAAGACATATTTAGTACTGTACAAGTACAATTTAGCCTCGTTTACAGGATAGTAATAAGAAATAGGCAGAGTGCACTTGCATCGACATAATTGGTGTAATGGAAATCGTCAATTTTTCTTTAAAAAATGTTGTTAGGTTGAAGACTGAGATGACATCCGCAGGTAAAATATTCCAGTTTTCAAACGATTTGTTGGTTATAAAATTTAGTCTAACGGATGTCTTCAACGGTGCTTTTTTAACCATATGTCCCTTCACGTGAATGTTGATCGAGATAGATATGAGCGATGTTGAGGTTTTGGAATAAATTATGACCCATTCTGTGAACGTGATTCAGTCCCCTCTTCAAAAGTGAAACGTCGACAAATCAAAAATGATAAAAATGTATCGTTATTGGGCGTAAATGTGGTCATCAACATTTCCATTTGTAGACATTTTGTCTTAACCTATTTAATTTCGCCATTTTGGCATCGACAAAAAGGAGGACGTTATCGACTTAGACTTCAAAGTTATTACAAAAATCTGGACTCGTTTAGATGGTCACGTGATGTCGCAAATACTAAAAATCTCTCATTGAGCCATTCATTACACATTCTGGGAACTAAAATTAGATATTCAGCAAGAAAGTGGCTGCCAGATTATTGCAATGTAAAACAGGTCCTCTAAACATATGTGGGTACACCTGAGACGACATTTTGTGACAAGTAAATTTGAGAGCCATTCTTTCAATTTCTTGTCAATAGCAGATATTGATTGTAGATTATGTTGGAAGCATACTTCTCAAATTTCTCTATTAATAAACATCAAATCCATTAGCTCTATTCATTTTCCATATTGAATTTGCTTTCTCAAATAGTAGCTGCTTTTAAAAATGTATTTTTATGATACACAACATGGGTACACTTTATATTAAAAAAAAAGAGGTTTGTGCTTCATTGAAAGCATATGGTTAGAATAATAAAGTGTTATTATTTCAAAAATGGAATTGCTAAAAATTTTATTTAATAACTAAAATTTGTTATTAATTTGACTTTTTTTTAAACCGTATTACAATTTTTTTTCTTTCAAAATTTTGTTTTAGTTTCCTCTACATATAGGCAACCCATTATACAAGAATCAATGTATAATGTACATTGATTGATTTAAAGTTTTAACGTTATCGTATCTTAATGTAAGTGATGTAGAAGGTAAAAAGGATTTTATTTTCAGGTAAAGAAGATCCAAAAATAAATTTAAAACATTTGGGACCATGTTCATAAAACCATTTTTAATAAAAATAAGAAATTAGTAAGGATTGCAATTCATTTCCCTACGTATTTTTACCTGAAAACCAGTATTTTCAAAATTTAATATTTTTGAAAAAAAAAAACGATTAAATTGTTCAGGGTACAGGTATCTACTATATAATTAGTTATGGTTCTTTTTCGAAATCGAAGAGGTCGCCGTAGTCACACATCAACTTGTTTTTTTTCATTCATTTTTCTTTCGCAAGAATAACAATGAAATGTGGCAAATACACAAAAAATTTAAACGATGTTCGGATGGCGAACCATCAGTCAAACGGTGGAAGCACATTAAAACTTTCAACTACTTCGGGTAAATATTTACTTTAAAAAATCAGACTAGGTCCCGAAGTAAATATTATTGTTTACTCAGAGACGTGCCGATAATGTCCAAACAGTAATCCCATTTACAATAAAAATATTACTCCAATTTAACGGTAAAACAGAAATTCCTCCCGCGTCCAAAATATTTAGAATACGCTTCTTTGTGACAAGATGAGCAATGTTACGAACATTACTGAATGGTAATTTAGCGCATGTTCTACAATGCAAGTGGAAAACCGAAGAATAAAAATTCGTCACACTCATGCAAACACGTTAATTACGATATTTCGAGGAAGCACACGCTTTTACAATGAGTAGACATTATGTATAATAATTAGTCGCGACACTCTGTAAATGGATTTCTAGGGTACCTGCTGGAAAGAAATTATTAAACTTCAAGGTATCTTTTATTGTAGAAAAAGTAGAAAATACTGGTCGGTACAAGATTTAAAAAAGAAAATAAACAAAATAAATAACATAAATATTTAAATAAATAATTAACAATTAAATTATTATCGTCAACAATGGCTTTTTAACGAAAGAGTTAGAGACTAAGAGGCGACCAAAAAATCGGTCAATATTTGTACATTTGGGCAATCAAATTAAATTAATTATTGCGGGCTATAGGCTTTATACGCCAAATTTTGGGCTTCTAACGATCTTTTATCCCATCCACCACCGCTGGACTGCCAGCCGCCGCCGCCGCCGCCACCAGACTGCCACCCGTGGCCGCCGCCTCCACCGCCTCCGTGTTTGGAAGCGAAGAGTTTCTTGATGGCGATGATTCCGGCGATTAGGAGGGCGATCTTTGCTGTTATCAGAGCTTTGCCGGCTAGTAAGAAGAGGCCGGCGATTGCAATGGGGATCATGGCTGCCATTTTGGCAGCGATGCCCATCATCATCCCACCCATCATCCCTTTCATCTTCTTGCCACGACCTGAAAGTTGTGAAAATTAGTTTACTTTTTGGGTTTTGTTCCAAGGAATACCTTCGAATTCTGAGAGTTTTGGTAGGGTGACTTCTATGGTTCTTGAGCCGACGAATTTGGCCACTTTGTCCATAAGGATGTTGGTGAGAGCTTGGTCTTTGGCGTCCGAGGCTCTAGGGAGAGTGTTTTCGAGTTGTTCTTCGGAGATTGCGGGTTCTGCATTAACATCACTTCCACGAGTCACCACGACCCCTTCACCGAGGGAAAAATGATCCATGCGGCTGAGTCTGTCTAAGAAGGTGATGGCTTTTTTCTTGAGGCAAGAGGAGAAACCGCTGGCTTTGCTGCAGTCGTCATATATTTTCAACACTATCTTTATCCCGGTGCTCTCGAAGGATTCTTCGGCGAAGGCCACCGCGGCGAGAGTCAGCACTAACACAACGAGCTTCATCACTGCACAAAGACCCGACAACAACTGATAGCGACGCCGTCCATTGGGCCGTTTTATACAATATCTTTGACACGGGTTGTGTGACCTTTTCTCGGTGACCTCCTAAGAAGTTCCCATAGAGAGAGATATCTTCAGTCGCCCACACCCGGTTTCATTGACACATTTGCCGACTACCCTACAACCGCCATTGGTTGATGATGACCCACAAAATTCATCTCGGCGAGCCATTGGTCCGAGTCAGGCATACCCACAATTACTACGAGAACCCCCCCAGGTTTTACGCTCGAGTGATGTCTTCGATCGCCACAATTAGTTCGCAGACAGTGAATCTGGTTTATTAGAAAAGTGATGCTTGAAATTGAAACTAAAAATGTTTTGGTTTATTTTTGTGGATTCATTACGATGGTGGCGAAAATGCAAGTGATTTGGTTTTTCTTCATGCGGTTCTCACTACATCAAAGCTTTTTTAATTTGCCTAGTTGCATCTCAACAAGAACAGACCACTCTGCGATCGCTTTAATTACTAATTTTCGCTTATTCATCGCTTTATTTAAATATTTTCACGGTGAATGCGCTCGCAACACCGGCTTTACGTGGAGACTTCAACGATAGATCGAGTGAGAAATCCCATAATCGCGCAAAGAGAATAAGAATGAGAATATCGAAGAACAGTTCTTAAAATGTAACCGTTTCAGTTTCGCACACTCACGAACTCCACAGACGCGTAAACTTACACGAAATTACAGGTGCGAAACAATTATTCCTGTTATTGTAATAATATAAATCTGGTTAAGTGGGTCGCACATCACTTCCATTAAACATCTGAGAACGCAATGTAAACAATAGTAAGTGTGTTATGGATGAGTTTTATTGACTGTGTGTCAAAAAATTGCTCACAGGCGACAATTTTTATCGTCCGTTGCGGTTTTGTCATTGAGGTTAGTTAAAGGGTTTTCTTTTCGCTTCGACAGTGAGTTCCGGCCTGCTGCATTCCATTAGATAATACAAGTGCCAGCAATTAACTGCAGTACAAGTGCACCGGAACGGTGTAATCGAACAACCCACTTCTCATGGTTAAATTGTGGGTGAGGTTTAAACAATTGCTCCCTGAACTGCGTGATAATTGTGGTACAAATAGGCTACAATGAAAAAAATATAAAAATAAGAGTGACAGTGTAATGTGGAGTAGAACAGACACTAGTTCCGGAGTAATCCCGTAGATGCTGATGTTTTTTAATAAATTAGAAGTGGTCTTTGCGCATTGTTCTTTATTGACTATGTCGTTCTCTCAACAATGAAGTTACGACCTACTTTAGGCATATACTTGCTCATTAGTTAAATTATTTCTTCTTTGTGCTGATGGTAATAGAGGTGTCAGACGTAATCTACTTACGGTTTAATTAAGGCAATTAATTTTTACTAGAATTAGATATTTGATTTATTGAATTCATAATAAATTTAATATTGTATTAGTATTGTGTTGTAATAGTTTTACAATCCTAACCTTTAAATAGGTTAAGAGCATCAAATTATTCATTTTCAAAAGACAGTATTAATTTTGCCATTGGAAACGATAAAGTTTTTAAATGTTCCTCTGCTTACGAAGTTCGTCAAAAAACTATATGAATACGAAATGTTTAAAATTGCTTCTGGAGAGGAAGTATTTGCATTTTTGGACTGTGTAAGTCATCCTTTCTTTTACAAGTAAATTAATAATTTTATATTAATATTATGAAGTGATTATGTTGTGCTACTAGGAAAAAACATCTTAGAAATAAAAAAGAATTTATATTTTCGAAAAGAATCTTCAAAAAAGAATAAACAAAAAAATTAAAAAGTTAGATACAGATATAAGCACCACCAAATAAGAGACTATTTATGTAATTACGCAAACTAGAATTCGCTAATTTGTTATTAAGTCGGTCCCATATTAACTTTTTATCTACATTTCAAATTAAACACAGATGGTTAGTGCATCGCTGAACACCAAACGATGCCATTCGGAAGATTTCATAAACATGTTAATGCTCATTGACAATCATAATAAGATTAAATCTGACTTAATTGCCCATTAAATTCTTCGCCTAATTTTGAGCGTCGGAATCTCGATAAACTTTCGACAATTTTTAAGAAAATCAACATCTTGATGTTATAACTAACAGGAACCGCTGGGTATTAATGTGATCGAACCAATTAAACGCTGTTAAAGGAAAAGCGTCTTCGCGGATATTCCACAAAAGGAATCATGTGTGAAAAATCTCTACGCTCTAAAACGTTGCACGAAATTGCACAAATAAAATGAGGGGGTTGATGCATTCAGCCTTAGTATCGTTTCTGAATCGCGATGAGTTTAATCACGTTCCTTGTCCTCGGCTTATCCTGCAGATTAACCAGTGGAGGACTGCCAAATGTCAGCCTCAAATTCATCCAAAAAATGTACATTCAATGTGCCCCCAAATCGGAAATGTTTAAGTGTTTCAAAATTCAGGGTTTGAAAGTTATTGACAGAGCTTTGCATTCAACAGCCCTGAACATCTTGGACGGTGTGACGCTGGTTAGTGACAGTAGACAAGCGCGAAAGCTTGCAACGTCTCCATTCAATGAGACGAAACTGGAGAAGCTTAGATCGGAAGAAATTGATATTTTAATAGTCGATACCACGGCGAGATTTTTGGACAGTCATAAGTTTCAGATCAACATCTCGAAATTCGCTGAGGAAGGCAGGAAGAAAGGTAACAAAAATAAAATGGGGTCTGGAGCTTTGCTGTGGGCTTTGGCCATCAAAGGAAGTTTCTTGGCCATGGCGTACAACGGCATTGCTATTATGTCTGGAACTGCGTTGATTGTTGGCAAAATCGCAATATTGCTGAGCGCCATTCTGGGTTTGAAGAAACTGGCCAGCAAGAGCAATGATAAAACTACTGTTGAAATTATTAAGGTTCCCACGCATTCGGAAACTCACACGCATTCGACTTCTTATGAAGATGATGGGCATTATCACAGATCGTTTGATTCGGGGGACATTCTCGGCAGAAGAATCGAATATAGGCGTTATTTCCCTCGAGAATAGTGGTCGAACAAACACTTAACTGTTATTTATTGTGCGTTTTCTAGTAATTGTAAATTGTAAAAACAAACTTTATGAGTAAAAGTGAAGTTCAAGGTGATGCTAAATGCCCCATCACCTTCCCATTGACACCATCATGCAAAATGCAGAATTGTGTTAAATAGAGATAATTGGTATTTATAGAGTTTTCGCACATTTTATTATAGATACTTTCACTACATCTTGCCTTAATCTTTCGATTTCAACTAGTTTTTGGGTAACAAAATTGTCACATTGTTTACGTGAGACTGTAAATTAAAAATAAAATAAAAAAATAGAATTCAAAACAAGTTTAATACCTTTTTCATTCCAAAAGCCTGGAAGTCGTATGGTCATATATCTCAGAAAATCTTTTAAATTGCCGTAACGCTTACATAGAAGTTGTTTTTTGTTTCGTGGTTAACTTTAAACAGTATAAACTATTATTTCTTATAATTATATGACAACAATCGAACTAAAAAATAATATTTCAGGCATTAGAT
>QDEB01042745.1:0-12647 GCA_004193795.1 Asbolus verrucosus | reverse complement strand
CTGGAGAGAATTTGAGAGCACAAAACTGCAAATAACACAACGAAGCACAAGACGTCAAAACATAACCGCTGTCAAATGTCAAAATTGACGAATAGAATAAGAAGCTACGACATACGTATGTCAAAACAAAATCTTGCATGAGGCGACTTGACCATTTTTTTTTTGAACACACGATATTACTAGTTAGAAAAATTTTCTCAAAACTTTTGTCACATTCGTTATTTGTGGAGGTTCAGTTTGAAACACGCTTGCAACCGGAGCTGCACAAGTCTGGAACGGGTCAAGCGCACGCCACCCTCTCATATAAAATATTCCCCTTTTATCGGATCGATTGATTTTTTCCTTCAACTTTCTTTTCTCTGACATGGGATCGTAATTTCGTTTCCGCATTAAATTTATCTCTCTCGCACTTGCCGCCTCAAAAATCGACGATCATGGGCCCCGATGTCGATATTTAGTGCGGATTTTGGCAATTACTCACAGCGAGTCGGACCCCCGCAGAGATGATTCCAATTAATTTATTCAATTTAAGCGGCGCCTGAAAACCTCTGCAGCAACGCAAAACAGGGCCCCTCGTGCTTTCGCCGTCACATTTGTGGCACTATCAAAAGGCCTAATCTCCTCGGAGGGGATCATATTAAATACTTTGCTTCCGGAAAAGTGATTTCGGCCGCGTCGGCACCGGCTTTCATCTTATGAATATGCAACTGGATTTTTTGTTTCTTCGCGTTCGGCAGCGTTGAATTTTTAATTTTACATCGAATTCATCCCGAATGATTTATTCGGGCGAGTTGTTGAATTTCGCAGTTTAACCCGGCCTCGAATAATTTCGTAATTTTCGCCGGATCAGTTGGAGATGTCGAAATTTTCGTTTCGGCCGCTCCGGCGTTGTTGCGAGCTTTACGGCCAATCTACGCGCGAAAAATCTCCACCGGGCGTAACTTTTATTTGTCTTATTTACGTCGCAGAGCTCCGATTCAGACGTGATTTAATATTTCACAGCCCCCGTTTGCACAGAAACCGTGAGATGGTTGGCTTGATTTACATTTCGGCAGCACGAGATTTCAATATTTGATTACGCATACGTGAGCTTTGTTCGGATTGTGGCGCCCAGCGAGGGGCACGGTTCGATTTCGATGGTCGAAACGGTGCAGGAGTTGGGATGATGGCGTGTCTATATAATAATTGATTTTGTTTTATGCTTTCAGCGAGTTCATTATGCAAACTCGAATGGAGACGGGATAATGGGAATGTTCGAGAGGTAGCTTTAATGAGAACATCTGAAGTTAATGCTTTCCAAGCGGAGGCCTGTTTGGATATTGTACTGTGATAAAAATATCGGATGCGACCTCTGGGCGACATGAATACTCCGATTATGCCATACGGAGCCGGGTCGATACGGTTGCAGGAAAATTCCTGTAATATTTGGCAGTCCATATATGCTGACGAATCGATAAACAAAGCGGCATGTTCGAAATTACAGCAGCAGATTCGATGTCATGCGGAAGGGTTTTTTTTCGTAATTTTTCACCACCGACCCGTCGTTTGACGCGTTGAAAAATCACCGTTGGCGCAGGATAAAATTACAATTTATTGCATTTTATATGTTTTTTGTTTGTTTGGTTGTAGCCGTTTCGTCATATTTTCATGCGTGTCGAATGAAAAATTGTGTTCGACCGCATATTTTTCTCATGGACGATTTTCTTTATTGTATTTTACACGGGAAAGCGATTTTTTTCGTTTCGTCTCGTCGGTAATTTCGGCGATATATTTTCAGTTCTATACGGAATAAATGCGGACGAAAATTTGCTCGAAGATCAGATCTTGTTATTGTGGAAATTCGATTTGTTTCGAAATATGTCAACGATTGTTTTATTGTTGTTATCTTCCGAACCGTTATCGCCTGATCGAAATTCTTCTCAGATTTATTCGTGGCGAAACGGGAACTGCTCGGGTAGGCGGATTTTGCGCCATCGTGTGCTTTTGATAATTTCACCTCGTCGAATAGCGGATTAAATGACGTTTCCAAAAGCAATAAAATATTTTTCAGTCACATTTTCAACACTCCCAACAGGTATTCCGCACATAATAAATATCTCCGACGGGAGTCTTTGCAATAGATATTTCCCATCGGAGGTGCAATTTCTTGTTTGCTTCGACACGACAAAAATTCAATTTCTTCCATACGTCTTAATTTCGGGAAAAAAACGGCCGCTTTAAAGGACTCTGAAACTAAGAAAGCGGTTGTTGAATGATTCATGACTGCGGTTTATTCAATGAAAGTAGATTTATGCAGACAGTACATTCTCCAGTCCTGGATAATATACTGCGTATTATCCGAATCACTGAAATCACATTCAAGAATTTATGTTCGCTCTTTTAGGGACTGGCGCGCCATCTGCGCTTTGTCGGTCGAAGTTCGCTTCTGCAGACACGTGGCTTCTGCTCTGACGGTTAGTTTGGTTGAGCTTCGCGCCGGTAGATGGCAACAGGCTTTCCGTCACTGCGATTTCCGCCATTTTCCTTTTTTTTTTTAATATAGGTACCAATTAACCGATCGTGTGTTTTTTTTTATCTGTCGTCCAATTCCTCATCCGAGCCTTTGTCCGATTTATCGGGTCTGTCGCGTTGGAGTTGGTTTTAATTAAAATTTCACCCCAAATTTGGCTAATTGAACGATGAAAGGATTCGCGGTGTAAATTAGGGGGTTCGCACTATGAAGTGATTTTTTTGCGGGGTCGTGGTGGAGAACAGACGTATTAGAATGGGTTTTGATGTCGCTCTTTGTCATTTCGTTTTAACAATGGAGTTCCGAGATTGTTTTTGTCCAGATAAAATTTTTGTTGTTTTGTCACGTTCCATGTAAATATCACTTAATGTAGTGAACACGATAAATCATTCTGAAAAGGATAAAGCTGGATGCTATTATGACTGGGGGGGAAAATCTGACCTATCATAATTTAAAGCTTCAAGAGCTTTATACATTTGCGGTTGCCGCTGGTTTGTTCTATTCATAAAGGCACGAGCTATAAGGATAATAGCCATTTGCATGAGTAATGATGGCTTCGGTCGCGACACGAAAACAATGCAACATAAAAATTATATATAGTCTTGTATAAAAGATGGAGAACATATAAAGCCGCAATCTTATTCTCTTTCGGCCCCATGAAACTCCTTCGAATCTTAAAATCCCCATAACTTCTGCTCATTTTGGTCCATGAATATGAACGTTGTGGTGCANNTAGTTTAAACACCTAATGTAAACTAGCCAGAAACGAAAAAACGATGACCTTTTCCAACATGTGTGTTGTGTACACATTCGCAAATCGTTTTTGAAGCCCACTTAAAACAGACATTTCCAATTGGAGGCAATGACGGCGCGCGGAATTAATTGGAGCCGAAATGTCGGAATGGATTGGCAATGACGTTAAAAACACGCCTAGTGTCGGACATGTCGGAAATGGCAATAAAGAGATGCGAATGACGACAAAAATGAATAATGAAAGCGAGGTGAAATTTTAAAATCTCGTTAAAACGAATTAAGCAATTGTTTGCCCAATTTGTGTCCCTCGAGAGTGTGAAATTTCGGAACAAGACCGCGATAAACCGGTCGCTGCGGCGGCGGATCCAATTATTTTCGTTAGAAGAGATCAAACACAGAGGCAGCGCACGCAGATTAAACCGTCATTAGTTCAGTTTGCAGTTTTGATAATTACCACCTGTCAAGCCGGTCCCGAGGTGTAGTATTTATTATCCAAGTTTGTAATGCACCAGTAGTGCACCTCACAAAATGGAATTAACGACGCTTTCAGCCGCACGCGAGACCTTTTGACAAACAAAATAACGGATCGGCCTCGCCTCCGCCAACATGTTCTTGTTTACAAGCGATTTGTTACAACGGATCAGTTCGTTTATTGGGCATAAAAGATACACCGAATATTGCCTCGGAGGCTTTCCATGTCGAATAAATTCGGGCCAATAAATCGCCAGTCGAACCCCCTTAAACAATGTTAAGGACAAATCGTTCGGCCGCGAAAGAGCCGCTCGAGCGTGCCACAAATGCAATTCGGGGGCAAAAATTGATGCGGTCAACCTGGCCGGGGCAAAAAATATCGCATCTTGGCGCGGATTCGGCCTCCCCTCGTGCGAGGGTGGTTATTGCCGACGGAAGCGATACAGATATTTTAACGATATTTACTTGCTTATGCGCCGCAATGTTTGTTCGTGATCAGCAAAAACGGGAGGGTGGAAAAATATTATTTATCGCCAGTTTGAGCTGAAGTCCGGGTAATTTCTGCAATTAGGATGGGACTATGAATTGATTACCGCTCATTACAATTTCAAATCGACCCCCGTTTGGTCATCAACATATGTTGATCTGCCTGGGCAGTTATGACTTGCAGATCGGGTCAAGGCTTTGTTTTAGGGCTATGTTGTGGCGCAATGAAACTGTTAATGTGGAACATCTTGCTTTAATCAGAGAGTCCACATGTCGAGGACATTCAAGAGAAAGTTTCAACCATCAAAACCCTTTCCAAGAGAGCCACATATCTGTTAGGGTCGGAAAAATTAGGTCCGGAAGCATCAGAATAATATTTTTTCGCTCGATGCAACCCGGCTCGGAAGGTAATTAGATTCGGCGGATGATTTGAAAGGGAAGTTTAGCTCCAGAGTAATTTATCTGGAACTTACGAGTCTATTACAAGTTTGGGCATGTGTGCTCCTATGATGTTGCGTTGAGTGATTATGTCAGGTCAATCTATAGAAGATGAGGTAATGTGTTAAAGTTGTCTTGTTGGAACGACGTTTCAACGTCTGCACATAATGTCATGTGGGAGTCCCGATCGAAAAGGGTTTTTTTGCATCTAGTTTTCGATTCCTAGCCCCCCTTGTAACGTAAAACGCTGTATCGCGTTGCGGAAGTGAGAAGCTGACTCCGACGTATTGACTTATAATTCCGTCGTTATGTCGTAAGGACGTGTCTCTTGGCGCCTCTGTTTGTTTTAAGCCCGGCGCATCCGCCAATTACCATCCGGCAGAACTCGACCTGGCGCCTCCGCCAATCTGACCGATCGTCCGAATTTATTTTTGTTGATTCAGCTGTAGGCAGCCGTAACAAGGATCGTTGGACATTTTGAATTAGATCGTGGCGGCCGAGAAGCTTTCAGTGTCGGACGGGGAAACATCCCTTAATTCAATTTCGCTTTAATCTTCCGGTTAAAAGACAATCAATGCGGTTTCGGCTGAATGCGAATCATTCAAATTAATATTGTTGCATAAAAGAGGTTTTCACCTGTGATGCATTCACGGCCGTTTGCGACTGAATTCGAGACGCTTTAACAAATTTTCTGGTGGCGGGTGGATTACCAACACCATTCCTAGATTGCTATTAAAAATAAATGAAAAAACTCCCTTCAAGCTGATGTGAGTTTATTGATTTCAGTCTAACTCGATCAGGATGTGGTTGAATGGAATCCAACACTGTTCTATATAAATAAGCAAACACCTTGTTCAAATTAATTAATTTGCCCCGGGCTCCTCCATTGACTTAGAAACATAACTAATTGCACAATTACTGTATTGACGCTATAAATAACGATTTAAAATAACACTCGGTATGCACAATGCGAGTTTGTTTAACTAAATTATTATAAATGCGTTCGCGCTGTCGATGGGTGTGAAATATGCCATGCAATTTGCCCGATTGTTGTGCGGTTACATAACTTTTTTGTAGGTGGGTGGAAAAAACCCTGATTGATCACTTCGTCCTTGTAAACAAGTTGTTTATTTAAAAGCGACCGGAAGGACCGATGTATCATTTTAAATTTTCATGCGGCCAAGATAGAACGTTTTTTTTTGAAATTTTTTCCCGTGTTTTGCACGCGTCTTGCGTAATTAGGACAGGAATTTATGTTGAAACAATGCAAAACAGAATAATGAATTAGCCGGCGTAAAAGGATCTGCTCTAATTAAATAATTGAATACGGATCATAAAATTTATCCTTTCGTGTTTGGATATATTAAAAAATGATAATGTCCCGACCCAGAAATGTTATTACTAATTTATTTGTTTACTAAGAGGAGGGGTGAATTACCTCGTTGTGTTTTCATCGTTGCATTTTGGGGTGTTATGTAAATTAAAATAAGGGGCTCGTCGTCATAATAATCGGGGGGGTGAGCCGGCATCCTTTGTTTTCGTTGTAACTCTTCTGTTTTTGTGAAAAAACAACCCTAGAAGTTAGATATTAGCAAAGCATCTTTCGTGTTAATTAAAATTAAATTGAAATGTTAATTGAAATGAGGCAGACAGAGAAAACAAGATGATGGTGTTATCTCTTGACGTAATTAGAAATTAATTCGAATGAGGATCGTCGCAGTATGTTATTGCACCGAATATCCGCTCGTGCGTGCATTGTTACGAAATCGTAACCTTTGCGATTTTGATTGTTACTTTTTGTCTTTATTCGAATTAGGAAGATCAAAAAGTTCGTTAAAAGTTCATTAAAATTGAAGCAGTTACTATAAAAGAAGCTTTCATTTTGATTGGAATAAACCTGAAAACGACGCAAAAATTCTCGAGTGGAATATTTTTAGCAATTATGTTAAATGAGTTGTTGAAAATAAACAAAAAAAGAATGCAGGTTAATTGCATAAAAAGCTTCGCAATTTACACAGAAAGATTCGAGATTAGATGACAGGTTCGATATCGATTCCACCCTGTTTAATGTAAGGTGAGGCAGCCGACATCAAAGTCACGAAATGCAGCTTTGAAGAGTTGGGAACTTTCGATGAAAGCGGGGAACTATTCCGGGACACATTATACTACACACGCCATGCCGCAAGTGGCGAACAAAGCCTTGACCGTTTAAATACCGTAATACATTCGCCCATCAACCGTAATCTGCTGTCATTACCGTCGAACAGTGTCGTTTTGATTTCAGCCTTCTCCGACCCTCTTCACTCTAAGACGACGTTTCGACCCGTTCCAACGTCATAAGCGCCGACCTAACCGCTCCGTGTTTATTTGATTTGACTCGAACGGAGTCCGAAGCACTCTCCAACATCAACACGTCCTCCAAACTTGGCCAAGAGCGGATCCGAGCGAAGACCGGTGTTATTACAGCGGCCAGTGGCGTCCCCGAGGTTTTTTTCATTTGGCCGTCGAGACGATACCGGGTCGTCGAGTTTGCCTCTCCTGCGGTCCGTTTTTCCGAAAGTCGCGTCTCCGGCCGACAGCGGTGCGATTTCGCCCCCCGAAGAGGCCGCCGCTGGTGTGCGCGCTCCAACGAAGTCGAGTGGTAGTTGTACAAAGCAGTGAGCGGCGAGCTCTCGGCTCGAAACAAACGTGCTCCTCGTGGTGTTTTTCCATACCGGACAGGACTTCATTATTACACGGAAATTTATTAAGTCGTCGCTGAAAAGAGGTCCGGAGGCTTTTTCCGGGCGGTTCCGGGCACACGCGCCATTAATTTTAATTGTGTGTAATTGTCGTTGCGATCTGGAAAATTCACGATTGTGTGGAGTGGCAATATATTTTTTTTTTTACGTGCAGTATTCGGTCGTAAGAACCGTCGAATTTCAGCAGTTTTTAATGCCCCAACAGCACCCGGGCTAGATTTGCATGTCTCTCGTTGGTTGTTTCAAAAATTAACAATCGAAATATCGAAACGAGTCGCCGTGTGCAACTCGCACCTCTGGATACCTCCATCCGACAAGTTTCAAAGTTTATTCTGTCAATATTTAAGTTTTGCAATTGTTGAAATTGAATTTGTGACGATGTTATTTTAAATTTCGCCAAGTTTTCCTTCTGCTTTTTATCGCTGTTAAGTCCTGAGGGTTGCCCACACTTAGATCGGTAATTACTGTATAAGCTCTCTAGAAGCTGTCCAATCAATCGAAACGTCAGTGTCGGACGTCCTCCCTTATAAGAAACGATCCGAATAAATCACAGGAGAGGCCGTAAAGAAAACATATTTTATAAATTCTCCGGTCGGAAGTGGAATTGAAAGAATAAAACTTCTTGCGCGAACCGACCTTCCGAGTCCTTATTTATAGCCTTATTATGTCAAAAAAATAAAAACTTTGTTAAAAATCGGTCGAAAGCTCGCCCGAGCTGTTGGCACTCGTAGAGCTTTCGATTCGACAATAAGAACAAAGGCCATCGGAGCGGGCGTTTGATCCGATCGGTCAATAATGTGCAGGAACGGCCAAGTTAACAGCAATATTAATCTGCTTATGCAGATTTCTCGCTGGAGACTGACCTGTGAGCTTTCGAAGCTTTGTCTTTGAGGAATGCAAGAGGAGCATCCGGCCGGATTAATGCGACGCGATGGGGGTGGCGTTTTTATTGGTTTATTTTTACGCCGCGCCCGCGGAAATCGGCTTTTGTTAAGATGTCCTTGGAAGCTGACGGCAATGATTAAATTTGAAAATTTGCCTCCGGTGACGTGGACTCAAAATTGACAATTTGCACGTACGGGGTGCGCAATCCGGAAGGGTGTGAAATTTGTGAAAAATTTTGTTTTAAAGTTTTTTCATTTTTCGAAAGGGCGAAACTTTAATTTATGAAATTATTCTGGAACATTTTTAAAACAATCTGTTTTAAAAATTTTCGACGTTTACCTGCTTCGATGTTATTTCGGGCAGGCCAAAACGATGGCCTGGCAATTTCCACGTGAAAAAAACGTTTAAAATTCGTGGTAAAAACTCCCAGATAACCTCAAGAACAGGTAAATTATTAAATTGGGATTGCACGAGAAATATTAAAATCCCGAGTAAGGCAACCTTCCCGGCAATTATTTTTTTCTGCACTGCTTTGTTTTTTGTTCATGTTCTACTTTTTTCGCCAATTTGAATTTCATTATCAACAGCCCTAACGAGTCCTGTAAATGCAAATTCAGGTGTTGGGGCACGTTTTTCCGCCACCTTCCTCCGATAAAAAACCCGTCGTTGGTGTTCCGACTGTCATAAAGGTGAATAATACCGGAGCGCACGTCTCGCAGTCGATACGATAAAGTCGTGGATGTGAAAACTCGAAATGAGAGGTTTCTCCACCCGGAGTGTTGTTAAGGACAAACAAGAGCAGTGTAAACAATTCCCGAAGGACCGTTCGCAACTATCGCCGCTGAAAAAGCCCAACTTTGACCGTGTTTAAGGCAGGAAAAAGTTATGTTGCAACTTTGACGGAATCATGCTCTGCTATGTAAGTCGATTGTTCGCCCGAAGAATGAAAAAAGAAAAGCGCTTCCGCCGCACGATTGCATGATTTCCGGAGGAGCCGCTGGCGTGTGCGCGAAAAATGTCGCATCCTTCCATATCCCGGAGTTGCTTTAATTAACAAACTGTCGATGTCAGACGTCGGAATTTCAACCGTGGCTTTTTTCCGGGGATAATGAGGGAATTACTGAGCACGTTCTAGTTTTGTCGTTATGTTCCGGGGCCTGTTTCCGGTTTTCGGGGGAATTATGCTAGTTGGATTAAGTCTCCTAGATTGTTTCCCAACACACGTCAGGGAAGTTTTGAATCTCGGTTTTCTATAATTTGGATGGAGCTCTCCCGAAACTTGTTATTGAATTATTCATTCTTGCCTCGTAAACACCCGATGGAAAAAAGCTCATCCAGGGATAATTGTTGAAATAGTCGAAGAATCTTGCTCATCGACATGAGGTTTTTCTTCCGGACGAAGTTAATGAAATAATACACGATTCGTTATCCTTGTTTGGTTTTGTAAAAGAACGTCGCTTATTTTTACATTATGGGTTAATATAGTCGGCGATTTCCCGAGAGAATAGCGAGTTCTGAGGCTGGTGGTTGTTCATTTGAAACGACTTCGTCGAAGAGCTTGTCACAGCTTAAGCTCCGCTAACATTTCCAAAACGAAAGCTTTATATAAGACGGATAGATTTTATAGTTTCATTGCTGCGATATCTAATTCCGCCTCCGATCTGTCAGCGAGGTTTTATTTCTTGCGTTTAAGAATGTCAAATTAGCAACGTGCTTGGGGGGACAGAGCACGTCGTAAAACGTCGAGTCTAGTTGTGCAGCAGTTCATTTTGCTCCCTGGGAAAGTTAAATAGGACGGAATCGCGTTTGATAACGTGTAATCGAGTTAAAATCCATTTAAAAACGTTGTAAAAAGTGTAATTAAACGTGCTTATCTCGTATTCCCTTTCAGGAAAAACGTTAAGACGCTGGCATTTTTTCAACAAGAAAAATCTCCCGCTTTCGATTTAAACTCGACCTGTGGCGAAATCACTGTTGCGAGAATTTATCGAACATGCGTTTATGATTTCGCTCTCAGCAACGGCTTGTGAAGTTTTATTAAGAAAATTACATCCACTCGTTAAAATAGCGAAATATCGCAACTTAATGAGCTTCATTCATTTTTTTTTTTTGCAGAAAAAGCTTGCGCAGCACTCATTAACAATAATTATATCATTTTATACGGGAAAATTCACAAAAAAACACTCCAATGATTAAACAACCTTTATGCTTTTCTTCCTCTAAGGACGTGCATATGCGACTGAGCAATGAATAACAAAGTACGTTTTCAGTTCAGAGCCCATTTTCATGTACAGAGCGCGAGTCTGAGCACTTGTTTGCAAACTACCTCGAGATCTTCTAAAGGGTTTGTTTCTGGAGCTTTTAAACGTATGCTCCGAAGATTTATTATTAAAAACGTCCTGAAGGATGTCTGTGATTTAAGAACATGACACAATTGCCCAGAAAGAACTCTACAAATTAGCGAAAAATAAAAACCGGAGCGCTTGCGCAATTAATTGTGAATAAAACATCGACGGCGAGATAACGCCAGAAAAATCGTCCCTATCTTCATTAATTCCTTACATCAATCTCTCGATCCTTACGATTTATTTTTAACACAATTAAGTCTGTGATAAATCGAGGAGATCACTATTTTGGGGTCAGTTTAACGAGTCGTGTGATTCTTTCGCCCGAATTCGACACTTCTCCTCGATAAAAAAGCGCTCTGCTTTATCGGCGCCCGCGATATCGCGAGTGTGAGATTTCAATATGACGGTCCCTTTTTTTATGGTTACTTCGTTTATCGGGGGACGAAAATGACGCTCTTCAAGGAACGGGGTTCCAGTTAACCNNGTGTGTGTGTGTATAGACACTTCCTTCCAGACGTCATTCGATAGTGGTGTCGTATCGTGTTGCTCGCCATTCACGTCGACCGGAATTTTCGAGGGCCTCGCCGACGTCGCCGACCAGGAATTTCGCTGAAAAATTAAATTAAAAGGGATAATTATTGCGGGCGCGTTGCGAATGCGTAATTTATTCGAAGGGATCAAAGGAAAAGTTTGTGTGAACTGTAATTCGTTGCGCGGTGGCTGGTTGATATAAATACCGGGCGGAACTTGAGCAAGTTGTGGGGTGGCTTCCGAGTTTCGAAATTAAAAGAAAAAAATCAAAAAGGAGCCTCTGTGTGAAAAAGTCTGGATCGATCGGAAAGTCGAAATGTTGGAAAACGGCGAGAAACTCAAAAAAAGAGGTTCCTCCGTGGCGCAACATTCTGTTGATTTATTTAACATATCCAGACGCAACGAACCAGATTAGGTACGAACAAAAAGCGACTTCGGGACATTTTTTTTTGCATGAAATACCAGTCGCCATGTCCTATTAAGTCCGAATTTATGTTAAAGTGAAAGCCTTTGTTGTTTTGCATGGCGTTCGTCCCTTTTGAAGTTATAATTGCAATTGTAATCTGTTTAATTCTCCCATTGTTTAACGGGCTGCGATTTATTATCGTTGGGTTGATAGCCAACGTCGCTGGTGATGATGCAAAAAATTGACATTTCTTCGAACGCGGTACCGCAGGGGTTCTGTTAATAAAATGAAAGGCAGACAGTCGTTACCCTTATTGCTTACCCTCAAATTGGCAGTTATGGTGGAGTTATTGCTTATTCCAAGCCGACCCAAAGTGACATTCTATCCCACCCCTTTCAAATTCAACCGTTTTTTAAACATTTGTCTGTTTATTTTTGCATCGAGGTTATAGATTATTAAAACGGTTCAACATTTTTGCCATGCAAAGGACATCGTGAGATTCTGGAGGCCATGTAATAAATTAGAAATTAAAGTGTGTTATAGAAAACAAGGAGATGAGATTGACTCAGTTTCACAATTTAATTTCAGTATTTGGTGAAACGGGATGCGCTGTACAGGTATAGTACAAATAAAATCAACCGAGACCGTGGTGCTCCAGTTGGCAATGTGGCCAAGTAGAGTTCGTCTAAAAATATAATGGCCTTTTATGGTGATGACTCTTTAATGAGTTTATGGCTATCCTATCGTAAAATTGTAACCAAGGATATTCTCGGCACGCGCTGGGCTGGTTAGGACCATATTCAAATATTAAGTAAGTACTNNTTGGTAGTACAAAAATGTGCTGTCAATGTGTACCACCTTCACGTGGTAAGCGTATTATAATTTTACATGCGGAATCAGAAGCTGGTTGGGTCAATAACACTTTCTGCAAAAGACATGAAAGAAGCAAGGGTGGATTACCACGAAAATTTGTCAGCATACATATTTGAAAAATGGTTTTTTGAAAATTTGCTTCCTAATGTTCTAAGAAATAGTGTTATTGTCATGGACAATGCTATCATTCTGCACAAACGGAAAAA
>QDEB01042591.1:0-11343 GCA_004193795.1 Asbolus verrucosus | reverse complement strand
CTTGGGGTTTGAGAACACAAAAAAAGAATAAATTCACGACCAATTTTCCTTTTAATTTTGTCAACTTTTTGATCTTTCTGAAAATGCTTTAAAATTATAAATTTTTGGAAATCTCTAAATTATCTATCAGTCTATTGATATTTTAAAGTTTCCTGTAATTTCAGAATGTACCCAATTTCGCATAAACATACCATTTTCATGTTGTTCTGTACATATGTGGTTGTATTATTTTACTGCCTGTACACTTACAATTAGTTTTCAATTACGATTTATTATACAGAGAAAGTTCTGCGTAAATCCATTTACAAATCTAAGTTTTTGCCTTTCTTTGTTCTTTTGTTAAGCCAAATTGTGCACATATTCGGGCGCCTGTGTGTTTGTTAGACACATGTAATCAATTATTCACCAGCGTACGGTTTTTGCTCGAACAGTTCTCGTCCACACCTCGCCATCGCATTTCAGCTCCTCCCGGGACTGGTATAATAAAGCGAATCTGAGTTTTTTTGTCGAATTAGCATTATCTCCACCTCGTTACCATAACTGGTGGCGGAATTATTCAATAGGTGTTTGCCAAGTTCTCTAACGAAGTCGCTGCAGAAATACTATGGAATTCTTCCGCGTGATGGGCATGTAGGTGCGTCGGAAATTATGGGACGTATTTATTTTGACAGGTGAATAACTCGGAGCACTTAACAACGAACAAAAATAAAACTTGATATAGTCAGTCGAATTTAAGGTTATAAAAGATTAAATCAGCGTCGATAACTCACCGAGCGGAAAGTCGTCCGATAAAAACGTCTCGCTTTTATTATTATAAAATAAATTTATCGACACGTCGTACCGTTTACATTGTTACGCTTTGCAAATTTTCCAACGAATGTACCGTTGCCTCCCGGAGGACCGGGCAGGTTACGCGCTTGATCTATCGTCGAAATGGCCCAGAACGAACGGATTTTAATTAATCAAGACGGCGTGGAGTTCGTTCCGGCCACTATGGAACAAATTACCAACCGATTATCCGGCCTTATTTGGTCCACACACATGAAACGAAGCTAATTAATAACAATAATAGCTATTTAACGAAATAATTGCATGGCGGTGTGAAAGCGTCCGTTCGTTATTAATTAGATTGCTACGACTGATTTACAGCTAATTATGCAAGTAAATATTTTATAATTTACGAATTGATAGCCCGTTCCGTTGCCAAAATCAAATATCTGGAAAATGTTAAACCGTAAAACGTAGCGCTTCGTTTTAATTAATGAATCGAGTTTTTTACGTATTGGTTTAACCTTAATTACAACGACTACGATGAAAAATTAATCAATTATGTTATCTGGATCACATTCACCGAATCACCATACAGATCCATCATTCTGATTGTTTTGATTTGTTGATGATTTGTTAAACACAAACATGTCGACAAACGAGTAATCAACATGTCTAATTTAAAAATAATAAGAACAAAAACAGAACCTGATGAATCACGAAATGTAAAAAAATTCTGATAAGTTTCAACAGAAATAAATCGAAAAACTAATGTTCAAAAGTTTATCAATTTTTCAAAATTCAGTTATCCTATAATCAAATATAAACGCCTACAATTCTGTTATTTTGACTTTCTTCTTTGTTTTCCATTTTTATACACATATTCCACTTAATTAAATAAGAGGAATATGACTTACGAATCTCTCAAATCACTAATTATAACTCTGTTCTCAAAATTAAAAAAATTGCGAGTTTTGCAAATTCCGTTTCAAGTTTAAAAGTTATTTTCCTTTTTATGTTAATTTTTCAAAAATCTGGTAATCTTTGATTCGCTTTTCTTAAATTAAAGAGTTAAATATAGCTAAGCTAAAAATATATTATAATAAGTTAAATACAGCCTTTTAGCCAAGCTTAACAAAGTTAATTTTTTTATTAATGGCACTTCTTTCTGAAGACACAAAAATTCAAAAAACATAACAAAAACGTTTGTCATAGTTTATTGAGTTTTTATGTAAATCTATATCACAATATATATGAGGGCGTATTTTTATATTATTTATATTTCAACATAACTTCCTTCAACACCCATAAATTCAACAATTTAATTTTTTTCCAGTGGTTCATTCTTCATTAACCCAGATTTCTGAATAAAAGAAAGTCTGACAATGCTAGATCAATGCTACAAAACGGATATCTTGACTCTAAATTCACAAAAACCCCAAGATCATTCAAAGTCTGCCAAACCTGATTCGTTTTATGAAACCGACAATGTTGGGCAGGAACAGATATGGACATTTTCCTTCTAGATCAATTTTTAAATGTTGGGTTGTCTTCTATTGACTATTATAGATTTCCTCGGCGTATTTTCAAAAAAGGAAGTCCTTCAGCATTTGAGAAACTGTTGTCATTGTAGTTTTTTTCTAGAAAATTGTATTTTTGGCCTTCTTTGGACCCTTTTCCTGATGGCGGAGGGCACGAATTTCATTTGAAAATAAGATGATGCATCTTTCTCATACATAGCGGTCATTTTTCCATAAATTATTTTTGGCCTGTTACCCTCCCTTCTTTTGTAAGAACTTTCGCTAAAATGTTCGGACTTAAAATTTCATTCATTTGATCAATAAATAAACCCTCTGAAATTCCTGTAATCAGCACAATTTAGACATATCTTTGCGTATGTACTTCTAAATGATGCAGCTATTTTTTAATATTATTTTTAACATTTTTAACATAAAAAATCAAAAAAGTCTAACAGCCTTAAATAATTAGCAATGTGTGAATACCAAGATTAAGGTAAGTATATACAATTTATATGCAGAATTGTATCATATCTGACATTATTAGATTTTGTCAAAGGAAATTTCTGAATCAGTTATACCAGTGGATCTATTGTGCTGTAAATTACAGGGTTTCACTGAAATACAATAAATCATTGTCGGGAGTAATTAGCAACGTTTGTTTCACTCAAATTTCATACGTTTCTTTTTTATTAATTGATGTGGAAAAAAAATGTTGGCATATTTACAATACAACATTTTAGCAATAGTACCAATTATCCACCTGCCAACGGCGGGACAAAGAATATTATGAGAATCGCATTTCACTGTAAATTTTGAAGACACAATAAACAATTGATATTTTTTATCCAGATGTGTAAGATTCACAAAATCAACTTATAAGCTCCACCATTTTATCTCCAAAAAATCACGTCTTAGAATCAGCATTTTAAATTAAGCTCTCCATAGTTGTATTTAAATTTTTATATTTATTAAATTAGCAAGTGTAAAAAGCAAGGCATAATTTCAACCTTTTTGTCTTTAGGTGGGTACTATGAACCTTAGATATTAAAAATGTTTAAATATTTTCAAGCGTTCGTGAAAAATTACAAATTAAAAATCTAGCACCTAAAAAAGTAAAACATTTAATTCCCACGAGAATTTTACTTAAAGAGAAATATTTATTTTATTTACCTATTGATAGTTTTCCGCAACCTTTGGAGATGAAATTGTTTTTAATCAAAAATATAGCAAAAAAAAGCCAATTTTTCTGTTTTCTTGACAAGAAAGTCTTTGTATAACTGTTTCAGCTAACAAACATACTTAAAAATGCATCCTTGTAAAACTTCTATTCAACAGTGAATAATTTTTTTTTTAATTTTTTTCCCTTTGAAATTCACTTTTTGACAAGTTATTCAACTATGTACTTATATTATGCCACAATAATGCGACAGTTATTCTTCACCGACACTGATTATTCAATTTTCCCAAATGTAAAAAAAAAAATTACCTTCTTACACTTATAAAACAATTCGTTTAAAAAAATAATTAAAAATTAAAACATTCGTGTAGTTGGGTTGAAGCTTCGTTGCATGTTATTTATTTGATGTATTTAACGACAAATTAAGAGAAAGAAAATCAACAAAAATATCAACAATGAACATGCCTGTTAATTTATTTTCAATCAACTGATTTTCTTTCATCGTTAATAAGAGATTCAACCTGACAACAGATTGGCAAAGGAAAACTTGAAAAAGGAAAACAAAGCCATTTCATATACTGACCAAAACAGAGAGCAGTATGAAATCAACAAGAACAAGAAAACGGAACGTGGAATACGTCACGAATAGTAGAGTTATTATGAAATGAAATAAACCGTAAACAAAGGCTTCAAATTCAACATTTTCTCGCATAAGCCACATTTATTTAGTTAATCGGAGTTAAACGAAAGAACGTAAATAAAGTGTGAATCTTGCCTTATTTGCGTCATAAATGGAGGAATGTTAACGAAAGCACAAAGGCAACGGAAATGTTGAAAGAAGTATTTAATAAAAAAAAGAGAGAGAGAACAATATTAACAATAACAATTTTCACAAAAAGTTATCGACTTGGTCTATTGGCGCTGTAACTTTCCTAGAAGTGTTGCATTGTGCAACCGTGATATATAGATACGTCACTGTAGCTGTATAAATGTTATGTATTCGAGTATACACGCAATAAACATCAGGCCTTAACCAATCCCAAGCCACTTTCGTCATTTTTTTTTTGTAAATCATACCAGCTCTTATCTCGACAGATGCAGCTTTCCATGCGATTTGCATAAAACAAGCAATTAAATCTTATTGGTTATGTTAATTCGCATTACTGGTCGAATAATAACAAATTAATTTCGACGGTTATCAGCCACAGCGATTATTCAAGGAATATAGGGAATATGTCCGCGTCATAGCGGAATGTGGACGGTGGAATGCCTAGCGATGACGACACGTGCAATTCATTATTTCACGGAATTTGCATGGAAACTGTTTAATTGGCGATGGCGAATCTATCAGTGCAAGATCATTTGAATGGGCGATAGATTTACCGATGTCCAACACGCAACTTCCCAGCGTAACCAATTTAACTGATTTATTGGGCTGCGAAGTGTTATTGCGATGCCTCTGCTATCATTCCGAAATTAATAAGTTTATAAGCGAGATCTGGAAGGTGAGTCGAATCATGATTTCCATTCTTCAAGATGCGCAAAAAATGAGTGTGCAACTGCTGTTTAGCATTGTTGCATAGTTACGCATCGTCACGAATGATGACAAATTTTGCACTTGCACTCGAGTGACGCTATAAAAATCTTTTGAAAAACACCAATTGGTTACCTGTCAAAAGAATTTACTTCATTCGTCACCCGTCCGAAAAACTTTGTTCGTTGCAGAAGGTGCGAGCGAAATTGTTTTAAATAGTTTTTACGTTCATCGTTCTTAAAATAACATTCGTTTGTTTTTAGAACCCACAACTTTATTGACAGATGGCTTTTGTTTTATAGGAAAATATTTTACAGTATCGACGAGTGTTAAGATAAACAAAAAAGATCGTGTTTTAAAAAATCTGATTGATCAGAAGATATATAAAAGTTGAGATGTTTACTTTGTTATATAACACAATCAAAGTTTATAAATTACAAAAACCACACTATTTTCAAGAGATGTAAAATCTAGACAACCAAGCGATCTCAAGTTTTAAAATTTGCATAAAACTGCGCAGTTCTAACTAAAATTTTATATTGAATTTAGTGAAAAGAACTTTGGGTGATATTCATTTATTATTTGTAACATTTACAAACGCCAAAATTTCATTAAATATATAAATATATATGAATTACGTGTCAGGTACTGAAAATGATTGAAAAGTCGCGAAAAAAAAAGTTACAATTTGCGACACTTTTAACTTTAAAATTCCAATTATCAGCAGACAAATTTTTAAGGTTACAAGAATGTATGTCCCCTGTTACTCAAAGAAAATTTTAGAAATACTTCTGTAAAGGTTAAAAATTATTTTTTACTTTACAACTTTTCAAATACGTCGCATGTAAGCTAATTTTTCGAAATTTTCAACAAACTAATATATGTATTACAAAAAGACTTAAACAAGTAACATAAAGTGAAGCACAATTGTGATTTACGCTGTTACTGTTGTCGCCTTAGTTAAAACTTTAACAGTCAAATTTAATAGATATTTATTTTACAAAAAACAAAATTTGTTAAATATTTTTGTTGTACATTATATTATAGAAATAATTTTCCGAAAAGACTTTAGAATAGTTTCTCTAAAAATTCTCTTACATACCGATGTATCAAACAGAAGACACAGAATTTAAGAAATTGTAGAAAATATCGTAATGAACCAGAAGTAAATTCCTTTTAATGTTTAATTTACAAATTTATCCACTCTTAGAAACACATACAAATGTAAAAAATACTGGAAACTTCTTCCTAAAATAATTGTTTTTGTTATCTAGGAATAAAATATTAAATTACTTGAGACGATAATTAAAAAGTGCACTCGACGAATACACAAATTTCGTCTCTGACTATATTTTCAACAAATTCCCAACATGCTTTATCTTCATTCTGGGACTACCTATTTGCAACAATTTTGAGAACCTTATGAACTACACTACATTGAAAACAATGCTCATTTAATTTTTGAAAGTTCTAACAGTCAGTTGAAGATTTTTGATAGCGTACAGAGTGTTTTAAATCTTTTTTAATACTTTATAACTGTTCATATGTGTTTCTGATAACAGAACGTAACTGATTTGGGACATTTTGAGTTATCAAAGTCAAAATAATTATAATAATATAAAGGCATATACTTAATAAAACAATAGATAAAAACAAACACAAATTTCGATTCGAATTTCTACTACAATTTTTACGATGGTATTCAACATGAAAAATAGAATGATTTCATACGGTATATACTGGCACTTTCTGACTAAATTGTTGCAATATTCACTATAGGCAATTATGTCATTAAGAACTTTAAAGGCAAAACCAAAAACATGTTATTTAATGGGTGGCAATCCAAAATTCTTTAGTAAATCATTATAATTACTTAAATGATAGTTCACGCCTCCTTTATGCGAGTAGGAAATTAAATGTTTTAAAATTGCCAATAAATGGTCAGTACTGCTTTTGACCACCTTTTAAATTTTCAAAAATAATATCCCATAAAAACCGATGAAATTATAAATTGTTTCGAACATCTTTAAAACTGCCTGAAATCTAAACTTGGTCGGTATAATCAATAATTTAAAGTTAACGAAATATATCATCATAAGTATAGTGGAAACAGATAAAATTTGTTTCACACTAAAGTTTTCACCAAATTCAGCAACAGAGAAGGAATTGAATGTTTAATTTTTTCTAGGTAGTACTTTTTCAAATTTAACATTTTAAAGCCTAGTGTGCCAAAGTAAGTATAATTTACAATAGCGAATCCTCCGCATTGTAACTTTCTAAGATCGATATCAAATCAAGTGGTGTAATATCTGGCGATTTAGGCGGCCACCTGCGCCTGTCCTTTCGGTCTAAAATTTTGAAACGTCAAGATTAATGTCTTCGATTCAACTAGCGGATAGATTCAGCACGTATCTCCGCCAATAATTCAAGTAATTTATTAGGTCATAAAGCTGTTATTATAACGCATCTGGTAATTTAAAATTAATAGTCGATTCTGTAATCGTCCGCACCGAAATATGAATTTCTCGAATCATTAAGTCGAAACATATAATTCTTTCCGTTAATAGCCGTTTATAAATTCGTGAATAACTTAATGGCTCCGCCATCATCGCACCTTGACTTTTCCCCTGCGATCAAAATCGATAAGATGTCGATACGATTCTATGCTCAATCATGTAGTAAGGGGAAAGTATCGTAGCGGGCCATGCAAATGATATTCGGATTTTGAAAGTTGCCCGTGACAGAAGAGAATAGAGCTAATTTCGTTTCTGACACTCGAATCGTTACAATTTGGAAGTTGCCGGGAGGTTGCGAAAAAAATCAGACATAGCAGGCTGTCGTTGTTTGTTTGGGTAGTGTCATTCATCTGTGACCTTTGCAACGCTATCTTGATGGAATAAATAAGATTTGCACTTTCTCCTCGGCGGGAAAAATTTCTCATCCAAACGGAAAAAAAATCATATCGCACAATCGCAGTCGGCTCGTTTAATCACTAAACAGAAGAGCAATTTTTATTTGCGTACCTATTTGATTTATTAATATCCCATTGACAAATTAATTGTGGTGCCCGATAAACTCGCAAGATAATTTTTTAGTATTTGCCCAATCGAGCGATAAACCTCTCATTATCGGTGCTAAGTGGACGTTTTCGGGAACCCGTAAAAAATACAGGTGAGGATTTTTTGCGGTTTTCGCGATTTTTTGACACGCGTTCTTCGAACTGAATCATCTCGAAACACATGTTGGTTTTTCAGGCGATTTGCGTCAGAGGAGCACATCTGTGACATTTTTTCAGCACCAAAACAAACCGACTGGGACTTGGCGAAATTCGTCCGATTTTGTGGAAACACGACGAACACACGCAATGCGACATGCAGTTGCAACTCACTTTAATTATCAATCGGTCGATTAAAATAATTAATTACCCTATCTACAGCCTTGTAAATGGGTGATTAGAAGTTGGAACGAGGAAATGAGCCATTGCGACATCAGCACTTAATTGAGTTATCCATTTTCGTGTCAACACGACCGTTTTAGTGGCACTGTCGATTAGAGATTGACGCGGTTACCATTTCAACTGCCGACGGAGATTCGGTCCAGACAAGCCGGAGTTTTACCCAGTACTAACTGCCTACCCACACATTAACTCCGGCCTACCTATCTGATACTATCCATACTACTTATACCGCCGTTTCTACGGTCGTGTGAGTGTGTGTGTGTGTATGTGTGTGTGTGTGTGTGTAGTGTCATTCAAACTAAGGACGCTAATGCAATAACCCGCGTAATCGCCACTATTAACCGGCATTTCTGACGATAATGAATCGATAATTATTTTCAGGTTTCGACAATCGCTTTCAGCAAAAAAACAGCTCGCGAGTGGATTTCGCGACCTAAGCCGCCATAGGCGCCGAATATGGGGACGTCTGAACCGCTCTGCAGGCGTTATCGACCGAAAATCAGTTTGCGACTTGTAGATAATCATCGATTAATCGAAAATGGCGTTCGATTAATCGATTACCTATTCCGGACTCATATTACATTCGCGATTATGCACGCTGAATTTTAAAGTTATTTCTATACTCTTTATGCCTTCAATTATGCTAACACTATAAACTTTACGCAACAGATTAATTGAACGTACTGTAATAATTCTTACTTTCAAAATTTAATTCGAATTATTAAATTTGAATATCGCTTATTCCAAGCGCAATCAACTTTAATCTGAAGAAAATAATTTTTAAAAAAATGACTGATTATTATGACAAGTCATTGAACTTTTGCTCTACATTTTGTTATTTTTCTCAGTGTTAAAAAAAAAGAAATATTTTTCAGACAAAAAATTCTGAAAACACCGAAAAAATCTTTAACCTTTGTCTCTCTTTCTGTTTAGAGAGATGAAATGTGACATATCTTTAGGTCTAACCGGTCGAACCTCTATTTTTCATTTATTAATCTCGTATTTTTAAATTTTCGAAATTCCATGTATCCACTTACAATTTTTTCAACAATGGTTTTCTTCTGCGAAAAACTATTTGGAAGTATCTAAGTTAACTCTGCAATAAAAATTTATTAAGTCAAACTATTAATTTTTAAAATTCAAGTGAAACAATGCAATTCCATGAATATTTTGAAATGCTAATGTTTGTGATTTTTTTTTCACCAAAGCGAATATACCTGTTTAGGAAGTAACAAGCGAATACTATTTGGATCTATGAAATAAAAAATAGAAGTACAGTTATCAAAATTCCGCAAAATTTTCTAGAAACCTGGTAAAATTCACCGAGTTTTACACATTTTTAAAAATATTTATTTATATATTTTTTTCTTACTATTATGACGTATGTAAAAACCTATATTTCGTAACATTAATAACAGTATATTATAAACCAAGGTAGAGAAGACGACTATTATAGCTGAGGCACCAAGATTAAATCCCGAGCCGCAGGCGATAGTCTTCTCTACCGTGGTTTATATATTATTTTTTCCACTACTAGTAACTCAAATCATTTTTTTTTTCTATTTTATTGAGAATCAAAATATCATCACGAAAATCGAGTAGGAAGCCTGAATTTCAAATGAAGGTATTCTTTTGTTTTATGAATGACAGATAAATATTGTAAAATTTATCTAGTTTATCATTCCATTACTTGGTGCCTTTATAATGGGTGATACATCTGGGAGAAACAAGCCTCCTGGCATGTGAAGAAGGCCGAGGAGGGCACAAAATCAACAGAGTCAGACGACTTGAACTTGATAATTGACAGATTTGACATGTCGCGAAAAAGGAATAATTTAAATATCCCACATCCTGAAATTAAAAATTTGTTTCTTTAAACAACGATTTTAATATGTAAGTACTATTAAATAAAATNNGGAATTTCACAGCATTCTTGCATGTGTCAAAATATGACGATATATTACTAGTAGTGGAAAAATATTACTACTATTGAAAATTTATTAAAGTATTATAATTTCATAACACGAACTCCTGTGAAATTTAGGACATTTATTAAATATATTGGAAATTTTCACAGAAACTAAGTGAAACTTGGCAAAATTTCTGTAATTTCGTTTAATATTATATTAAAACTCCTTAAAATTCATAATATTCACATGAAACTTGCAATCCTGCAATAAAATCATGAAACTGTGAACGGGGAACGCGTAAGAATTCAAATATTTTGGTCATATCAAACATACACGACAGCAAAGAAAAGATTATTTTATTCATATTTATTATACAGTGTGAAAACTACTTATGGAATAAATTCAGTAATTTCAAAACGAAAGATATTTGTACAAAACGCTGAAACAGGTAAACTTTTATTTCAAATTCCACTGTTTTTAAGTTGCTATATCTATATATGACGTTATCCTTTTTTTGAGCTATGATGTCATATGCCTTTTTTTTAATAGAATGCTTAAATTTTTGGTTGTTTTTAAGACAGTACCTTTAAAGACCTTTTTAATGAACCCACACTTATTATCCCTATTTTTAAGTTCTTGAAATTTTTAAATTTTTATGTTCGAATAGATTGGTGTACACAATTACAAAAATGTCAAAACTTGGCGTGACGTAGATTTTGGATTTTCTTCAATATTTAGGAGAACGTTAATTTTGGTATCGTCGTGAACAAACGTAGGGCGAATTTGGAAAGGTTTCACATGACCACACTGTGCTTCAATTTTGGATACAGTTCCCTGTGAAATGGGCGGTAAGTCAGGGTGTCTCTCTTGGAATAGCTGAACTACCTCGAATTGATTCCTGCATCTGTCTCCATATCCGATCATCATCAAAGTTTCAATTCGAAGAGTTTCCATTAAATATTTCATTGTGTTGCAAA
>QDEB01042560.1:7095-17191 GCA_004193795.1 Asbolus verrucosus | reverse complement strand
TTGACAGAACATAACAAACTTTTTGTACATAGTATCCTCCAAATTGTTATGTTAAAGCCCTGAGGTAGCTGCATTAATTTTTCAAGTATTATTGGAATTTTACACGTGTTTGGGCCGTTTGTTTTATCTGTTTCAGTTAACCATGCTCATAAAACATATTGAAACCTTTAAAAATTAATATTACTGCTTCAGTTAAGTAAAATAATAATTTGGGGAATATTACCTATTCACCTTAACATGTTAATACCAACAGCTGGTATTACAGTTGTTTCCATCAAAATGTTTAAAGCGCGTGTTGAAGCGTTGAAATTTAAAATTCTGTTGGATTTACAAAATATACATGATGTATGATAATTGGTCATGACGAATAGAAACCAAAAACAAAAAAATCTAATAAAAGTCTTTTCGTTTTCGAGATAAAACTAATGGAAAATTTGGTCAAAATTTCCTCAACGCTACTGAATTAAAGGTAATTAAAAAATCAGTCCGATTAAAATCCTCATGCAATTCAAGAGAGATATTTTCAGGACCGATTTTATATAAACATGTGGATCGTCGCATATTTAGAGTTTTTAAATATCAATTTGATAAACCTGTTAGTAGAGGTACCTTTAGATACTCAACGAGATATGTGGTATCTTCAGGATGGAGTCCCTACCCACAACGTTCTGGTGGTGCGGGCGCGGATAAGAAGGAATGTACCAGTGGTATGGCCCCCTCGTTCTCCGTATCTTAATCCGTGTGATTTCTTTTTGTGAGGTGACATGAAACAATTGGTTTACGCTACGTCTGTCAATACACTCGAAGACCTGATAAATCGGATTCAGAATGCTACGAAAGAGATTCGATCAAATGTGATTAAGAGAACACAACAATCACTAATTCGGCGTGCTGAGGCATGTATGAGAAACGGTGGACATCATTCTGAAACTCTGTTGTAATTTTGTTATTTTACTAAATGAGTTTGATTTAATTTTTGTTTTGGCGTTTTTAAGTTTGTTTTGTTTACTTAGATTTTCATTATTTTCGCATACATACGTTACAGCTGTTGAAAAATACAATAAACTTTCCCTCTTACAATAATCGTTTATTAGTTGCAGTAAAACTGACGCAGATAATTGATCTTGGATTTTTATTTATTATTTTCGACTCGACGAGTCACTGTCAGTTGTCACTTTATAGTAGTTAAAAATAAACAAAAATTAATTAATTACACCAATTTTTTTGCCAGTGGCGTGAAAAGTGTAGGGACAGAGGTTAATTTTTCCCCTTCAATTTTGATAATTAAAAAAGTGCTTGGTGGACGTCTTGGGATCTCAGTACAGCTGNNTTAAAAGAACATATATTGCTCACGAGAAATCTCATTAACTCTAAAATTTTTCTCATGAAATGACTTCAAGATTTTTACGAACGTTCTGTTATGAAATTGAGAAAAGTTGAATAATTTAAATTGATTTTTAAAATTCATTTCTATATTTGCTAACATCAAAGATAAATTAAAGTGATTTTTGCAGAGGGGCTTAGAATGTATTCCGATATAACGCTGTTAAGAAGAAGGTAACCTATCTATAAATCATTCCAAAAATTGTCCTATTTTTTCAATTATTGCATTAGTTAATTTTAAAGATTTCTTAAACGTATCAGACAAAGTGTAAATGTCACTCATCGATCAGGTTCGATTTCTTATACAATTCAGTGGTATTTTGAGAACTACCTATCCACAAGAAATTTTATGTACATCATATGTTGATGCTAAAATCAGTTTGCCTTTTCTGCGAGATAGAATGTACCACTTTCTCGAAGTACCCAGAAGTAACCAGAGACTTTTAGATAAAAATAATAAAAACGTTAATTCTAAATCCTGGTCAGAGGTCNNTTGACTGTCTCCTAGTAGGACCTAATGACAAGACAATTAGGAAAGAAGAATAGAAAGGAAACTACATCTACAAAAATGGTAAATAATTAATATTGTTCAATATTTTTCAATTTTGTTACAATTTTCAAGATTATTTTTTTTTAAATATGGAAAACTAAACGAGGGAATTCTTTTTCTACACACACCATCAATTTTATCTCCTGCTTTTCAGACACCTGTGTACCCGTTTGAACTAGACCGATCAGTCATAATCATTTTCGATTCATCCCTTGGCCAGTTCGGCTAATTGAGGAAGCAAATAAAAATAAATACGTTTCGGACTTTTACAATTTCGATCACGCCCGTGCAAATTGCAAAAGTCCGAAACAGAGAACCCACACATATGCCTTTTGTGTCAGGAATTCCTCCATTTGTCTCACGTAACTAACATTTCAGCGTCAGAATTTGCGCCTCTAAATTAATCCTGACAGTCTCATGTAAAATGTATAAACAAAAACTGCGCTCCGGCCATCCCCGGAACCGTCCTAATTAAAATTAACACCCCTTTTCTTTTCAGCCCTCGGAGAGGCGGACGTCCCAGAAGGATAAGGAGAAAAATAACAGTCTGCATAAAGTTAATATCGTTTCATTTGTCTTAATAATAAAAACAAACAAATCTTAGCCGAGTTTCGAAATTAAAATGAGAAAAAATACGACAAGAGCCCATCAAATTTAGTCGTTAAAACTCGGGTTTTACAAGGGGAATATAAAAAGATAATACGCACAACCCGCATTTAGCATTACTTAAGGCTTTCATTGATTTGAATAATCAAATGTTAATTGTTTTCCTATTTAAATCGCCATGGAAATGCTGCATCATTGCTTAATTTAAATAATAATTATCCAAAAACAAACAATCGGATTCAAATGTGTTTCGCTCATCCTGCCGGAAATAGACAGCATTTTACTTTGGTTTAACACTTTGTTGCTGTAAAAATAGCAGTAACACATAATGACACCAATTATTTCTAAGTATACTCGTTAATCATCATTAATGTTTCTTTCCCTTCATTGTTACGGACATCATAGATACACTTCACAATCTTATTCCAAAGAAAAAATTGTTCATAAGTGAACTCGTGGTGTTTACAAGCAACTCTACATTATTTTATTTGAATCAGATTTGAAGAATAAACTTGTACAAAAACATGGTGAAGTGTCTTTTATTTTAATATCATTAATCAAATGTCTCGTGAAAAAATGTCTCATGAAAAACTGGAAGCCAAAATAGACACTTCCAGAGGTATCATATTACATTATAATTACATAAAGTGAAATATTTGATTTTTACAAGAGAAAAAGACTAAAGTCGGGCATTGAAAACAATAGCACACTTTATGAATGCCAAAACTTGAATCTAGTCTATTATATCACTTTTTGCAATTAAATAGAAACTTTCACTGAAATCAGATTATATTCAAAACGTCACGTTTCTGAACTTTAACGCCGACTCTTTTACAGTCCATATTCTAAATTAAAGCGTTATTGTATAATTTGCACTTAAATTACTTAGCCTTTTAATCTTGAACTTCAAACCATTTCCCATGTGATGTCAAATTTTCCTTCCACTGTACCTATCAGACAGAGATTCATTAAAATTGACCTTGACCTTCGTATTATCCTTTAAATTTTTCTAGTATCTCAGTTCTTTTAACAATGTCAAGGTAATCCGATAATCCAGCTCTCGCTTCGGTAATTGAAGTAATATCAATCATCTACTAAATAGGGTGTTACAAGTAAAATTAATGCTATTTTCAGGTAATTGAAATTATCTTTTAAATGGGTTTTCAATTGATAGTTCCTGAGATATTAGCATTTTCCTTGTGTCTTCTTGGATTTCGCATAACTTGCTCAATTATCTCTGGGTTTATCTGCCCAGATATACATGATTTCTCAAATACCACTTCGACTTTTCTCGACTTCCCCCAAAATATGTTACAGCTGAGAGGGAAATTAAAGGTGTTCCTAATTTATGAAGTTATAAAAATCGCTTTCGTTAACATTTTGAGGCATTTATTTTATACTTATTTCACACCGTAAAACTTTGACAGATATTTTAAATTCGCTTTCGATTCTAAAGTATGCGAAATATAAAAGAACTCAAGAGGATTCGAGGAGATCCAAAAATAAAAAAAATACAAATAAATCTAGGATTTCTGAGGATATCAAAATAAACTCAGTTACACTGAACTTAGCACAGTTTTGTTCTGTATATTATATCTACGATTTTCACACAGATTCCAATAAATCTTTCTAGATTTCCTATTTTACCCAA
This sequence comes from Asbolus verrucosus, assembly GCA_004193795.1. Lineage (NCBI taxonomy): Eukaryota > Metazoa > Arthropoda > Insecta > Coleoptera > Tenebrionidae > Asbolus > Asbolus verrucosus. Next base: position 13,001 of record QDEB01042560.1, on the reverse strand, counting down.
TCTCATATATTTCATTCAATCCTAGTGGAAAGTAGTGGAAACAGACTAAAGAAGATTATGTTTAACGACTATTTCTAATATACCTAAGAATCATGAAAATTCCCTCTTCTTGCGGAAGATGATTCCTTCATATCATTTTCAGTTATCCAAATCGAAAAATTTCGGTTTGATATTGAAACAACTAACTAAAATAATACCGAAAATCTGTTACTGTCTTAATTTTTTACATTTCACATCTTATGTAAGATAAAATCTACATAACAATCTACTTTAATTTTGACTAATTTTTTTGACTTCAATAACGGCAAGAGAGAGTCTTTTGGTATCGTTATTACTATTACTGTAGTAGAAAAACTCAGTGGAAAACCAATGGAAGCTAGTAGTTCAAATCAATGAAGATCTCTTAGACAATCTTTTATCACTTCACACGAAGCATAGAAATATTTTAGACATTAAACCTACGAAAAAGAGTAAAAAGAAAAGGGCTTATGAGCAAAAAAATCTCTGATAAAAAAATGTTCAAGAACGAAACTAATGAGAAAGAGTCAATCAATCAATCTATAAAAGACTACAAAGAAAAATTGCAAGACACTTAAAAGATCAATCAAGTGAAAATAGAAAGGTAAAGAAGTTCCAAAAGTAAGAAATATGTAAAGAAAATCAGTATTGTAGAAGAAGAAAAAATTCATGATCAATTTATCGATACTTGTAATAAAAAATGTAACCAAAAAGGAGATAGGAAGAAGGCATGGAAATAAAATGAAGTGAGAGGAAAATGTGAAATTTTGATATACAGAATCCACCATATGCAAATTTTCAGTTTAACAAATCAATTCTCAAATTAGAAGAGCAATTAAGTGAGGATTAATGCATGTTACTTAATTTGATATTGACATTCAGTAAAATGCCTAAAGTTAGCGACCAATTTGTGGAAATTTATCACATTCTTGTCAACTCGTTAAGAGACATTAAGTGTAGCATATAAGACCATACTCTATAAAATCTTAATGTTCAAGACATAGAACTTCTTGAAAATAAGATCAATTCAACAGTAAAACTCAACTAAATCTAATTATAATGACGTACAAACTGAGCATTTAAAAACGTTTTTAATGGCACACAGAGCGGTTAAATTTAAATAATTACCACAGTTAAAATTTCTTAATTAACAAATGCAGCCGTGTAAACAAACGAACGACCTTTAGAATTTACATCAATTAACCGTTCTCAGATGGTAACACCTTTTCAGAGAAGACGGAACAAACAATTTTAAGTTTCTTGAAGTAAATTCGTTTGTTACATTTTTATTAACGGTGCTATTTTTCTACTACGGCTATTAATTATATCCGCTAATTAAAATGTCAAAGGTAAAGTAAGACTTTTGCATATCTAAACCTGGAATCTCAAACAACTAGCTGGAAAAAACTACACAGAACTAAAACTGTATAAATTATTGTTTCTTTTAAACTGAATCAAGTGTGCATGAAACTAGATTAATTCAAAAGCTGCAATTTAGCACTTAATTAGTCAGATAAATAACAGTTATTTTATTTCATTAAACCTTACCATACAATTGCTCTTGAAGACCTTGTGTACGTAGTGGAGACATTTTGTCATAATTACGCTTAAAGCAGCTGCAACATGTACAACAAATTCATTCGTCACAAGAGAATGCCCTGGACGTGATCTACTAATGAATAATTGCAAATCTTAATAATCATCTTGACTTCGATACGATTTTGACATTTTAATTCAGTTGATTTATTTAACAGACTTCGTAACCATAGCCATAGTAAATCAATGCCAAAAACCAAATTTTTCCATTATTGACAGAAATCTTTGATAGACGAAAAAGTAAAAAACATAAGTTTGCGGAACAAGAACGTTACACCTTTATTATTTCAAAAAATTAAATAATTTCTCACTAAAAACTCTTCGTCATTCTAAAATGTGTTTTCTATTATCCAACCTTTTATTTAATCCGACATTTAACTAACCGATTTTTTACTCTTGAATTTTGATATACTCCTGCGTTAAAGTCAATCTTATCTCAGTTCTTATTCAATCTTTCTTTATTTTCCATTAAGCAACAATTTTACTGAAATGTTTAATGTTAAAAACGTTTGTGGTAAACCGCTTTCCGCATGATATTTATCGTATAGTGCAGTGCACTACTTTTATCTATATTTTTATTCTAGAACGAAATTTTTCACTACAAGAGCGGTGTGTGCTTGCAGATTTCGCTTTAACGGAATAATGAATTCGTATTCCGTTTATTGAATCACAGAAAAAAATATATATAAAAAAAAAACTTCAAATAAATTATTTTCCGTATCCTCTCTTGAGATTTACTTTTAAAAACAATGAACTTTATAAAAATCATTGAATAAATCATAAGAAAAAAAAATTTAACAAACACGAAACTTTGGATAATAAGTGAGCGGATTTTCTTTCAACATTCTACTTTTGTGATCACAATTATGTAAGTTGTGTTAAACCTCATATTGACTGATCATTATTTAAGAACTATTTCAGCATCATTTTTGGTTTTATCAACTTGAGTTTGGTAAACTTTTTTTTTTTAATTCCATCATATAGTCGATTTCACTGAGGGAACACCGAAATGTCGAAACGTACTGTCTATAGGTAGATCACAATGTTGAAGGGCCAAAATATCCCTTGACTTAAACGTTTACATAATAACGGATTACGCATAAATAAACAAATTTTATAAAAAACATTCGAATTTGTTTTTAGGATTGTTTCCAAATGAATGATGTCTTGTGGATATTAATTCCATACATTGTACTATAAGGCCAGGAGTAAAAACGCTAGCAAACAAAATATTATAAACCACAATATAGATAAATGTATAAAACAATGTAATAAATGTCTATATGTCTATATTAGTGTGTTATGCAACGATAAACAACGTTTTAAATATATTTAAAATTATTTTCGTGATGATTCCCAAATTAACAGAACTCAACATTCCAAAATCTACATCAATAATTACATTTTACTCAATTTTTCGATGCAGCGAAAAATCAAAAGAAATACCACTGTAATACTCAAAATTCTGTGCAGATGTCAAAAATAGAAAAGCGTATAGAATATTATATTTTGAAAAATGAAAATTGAAGTCATTTAGAAAAAAAAAACTGGAAAAGCAAGAAAATCGCCGTTTATGCTAGACAAGATTCAATAACTGAATTATATCAGTTAAATTTTAACTGATTTTTCATGACCTATCAACATCGGTACTTAAAAATACTGAATGATCCAAGTTAGATGCTCCAACTAAATATTTATTTAATAAACGACAAAACATTAAAAAAAACATTTTCTGTAGTAATAACTAATAATTAATTACAGATGCACGCCATGGTACTTCAAATTTCATTTCCAGTTTAGCCACAGCTTCTAACAACACAATATTATTAGAATCAATGTTTTTCATATACAGTGCTGCCATGGCAAATATTCTTTTATTAAAATAATTTAATGAAAAAAAAAAGAAATATTGACTTGGAAATTACTTACATCTAAGTACAATTTTATTTAGGCTTTTCAATTTTTTTGCTCTTTTGAGGTATAAACTTGGCTTTTTAAAATGACTTCCTATGATTTCTTTAGTGCCTCCGCAAAAATGTTTTGAAATATCTTTTGCAAGTTGCAAAATTTCAAATTTTTATGAAGTTAACTCCACAACAAGTAATGTAATTTTTTTGTTTTATTTGTTTTTCAATTCGTTTTGCTGTTCTGAAGTCTCAACCTCAAATTTTTGAAAATATTTTATTTTAACAAAAAATGGAACTCAAAACCATAGTCTTAAAGAAAATCACAAAAAGCATTAAAAAATGAAATTAGTAGACTGACTAGTAGGTATCTCAAACAAATTTTAAATGTACGTAGACCAACAGCAAAATAAAAAAAAAATTCTGCAGATTTTACCCAAAATTGTTACATTTATGTATCTTGCGACTTCTTTCACTATTTTGAATTTATTTCTGAAATTCGAATGGTAAAGGTAAATTTTTCAAAAACATACAACTTTAATAAAAATGAAAGAAAAGGCTTAATGACAGTCCCCAAAAAATTTCGTTCTACGAAATTCGAATTCTTGTTCTTGATCAATAATTTCCTTGATCATATCATAGAAATTTAATAAGTAATGATCAGAGTTAATTACAGGCTAGTTCCGTAATGAAACTAAAAGCAATAAATTACACTCCGAATTTATGACAACCGAAACATAGCGTGACTAATCAATTGCTTAGGCAAATAAAACCCCTTTAATTTGATTTGCTGAATAATTTACACATTTTTGGCAATGATCGTGTTAACGCGACCCTGACACCTCTACAACACGGGAAAAAACCATTGAAATATCGCATATTGAAAAGATCGCATCTTTTAGTTTTTTAAAATTTTTCACTCCGAATTTCAGGCCATACTATCGACGAAAACAGACAAGTTGTCATCGGGAAATTGAATTTCCCATAGGCAAATGGACGACATGATATTTTTTTAGGATTAAAATCCGAAGCAAAGCGACAAGACCGTGAACAAAATCCTACGCATAAAAAACATCCGCTGTTCGAAATCTGAGATTAAGCGATGGATTTTTCATGAAAAGCTTTTCACAAAAAAATATCTGCCAATTTTCAAGCCCATTTCTCCGTTATTGTTCATTCTGATAAAGCGTTTTGTTTATTGTCATCCATTAAGCATCACTTTCATTCGCCCATCAATGTTGTACGATTGTTAGAATTTGTTTATCGAGAATGGTTTTAACCTACTTCTGAAGGGAAATTGATTATTATTTCTGATATTACATTTAGAACTAATAATTACCTAACACTTTGCTTCAGTGCGCTGACAACAAACGGAAGATCGATTCTTTAGTTACGATTACATAAAATGAAAACAATGAAATCTGAGAGCACTTTTCGCATATTAACAGGTAAGTATGGAATTAAATATGTGAAGCGTAGGTCATTGATTTATCAAATATTTATTGCACAGTAACAGCCTTTGCTTACTGTTAAACTTAATCCGCTTTTATAACCGAAAATAGCATATCGATTTCCAGTAATTCTTAAATTTTTATACCTTTCAGTTGTGTTGACTGTGGTGTGGGCAATTTTCTCATTGCGCGGTCACTCACCTGAAAGAATAATAAAATAATTAATATAGGAATAGAAATAACGTGGCGCTCGTAACAGCATTATTCAGAAAGTAAAATGAAAATTCATAGTCGCACAAGCATAAATTGAAATGCCATTATTTTTCACTACATACAAAAAACATGAACGACATGTTCGCGTGATTTCATGTCAAGAAAAAAACCCGATAAAATCACCTTCATTCGTAACGACACCGTCATACAATGGATAATGAAAAATTGTACGCGTAAGTATTTCGCATTGATATTTAGGTGAAAAAAATGAGCCGATTTAAGAACGAATGGGAATTGAATTGGAAATTCGCATCCAAAAGTGAAAGCAGAATATAATTTTAATTCCATCAAGGAAAAAAATGAAAACCATCCATTTTTTTACCGAGGATGAAACGAAAGGATGGAAGACTCGTATTAAAAAACTGAGTTGAAATTACTTTCTATTTAAAATTAAATTAATCTTAACTTACTGATTAGAGTCTAAATTTCGTTATTTACTTAAAACTCGAAACTTGGAAATAATTTAATTGGTCAAAGGAAAATGTGTTTGTTTAAGGTGAACTAAATTATTTAATGTTAACTCAAATCCCAAAATTGTTATTTTTTCATTTTGGTTTCAATTTCATCTTTATATATACGAAATTCTGGCAATACTTACATTAAGATACACTAAAGATTCAGGGTGAATTTTTAAAGTGTTACAATGGTTGTCTGTAATATGGTA
>QDEB01042534.1:1418-21007 GCA_004193795.1 Asbolus verrucosus | reverse complement strand
TTTTATGAAACGGGAAATCTTGTAGGAAATAGGAAGTTAGCTTTAAGTGAAATAATTTATATTTTCAGTTTTGAAATAATCGAAGTTTTGGAGAATTTGTATGAATGTGTTAGAACTTCTTCAAATCACCAATTTTAGCAAATTTTCAGTCACATCTCTCACACATTTTTTGTGAGATTATCAAAGTTTTATAAAATGTTTTTGCGACACCTAAGTTTGAAAACATCTTTCTCCAATTTACAGTCGAGAGAAAAATTTACATATGTGAAATCACACAGAAATTTTATTATGAAACAGTTAGCCATATAATCAAATTTCTCCGTAATTTTCATAAAGTTGGCTATAACTTTGCATTAAAAACTTCCACATTTCTTTCACTTAAAATACATGTGAAATGTGACATTGGCAAATCTTCACTCTCACGGTTAATTTGTTATTGTAAAATAATTTCTATTAGAAAACATAAACGTAAACAAATCCTCATCCTGCTTTTCCGAACTGTTGTAAACATAGCCTCTTTCGTCTTATCTTTACGAGTCGGTCATCAGCAGCCGCGAAGAAACTGCGTTTTCGCAATAATTAAAACAAACTTCGACGATTTCTCTTAATTCAATTAGACGCAGGCTTACGTCCAATGCAATTGTATTCAATAAACCGTGTTCGCGGTTTCCGTTATTGACACACTATGGTTAATGAACACAATCAATTATTTCCACGATTGCATCTCATGGCACACAGTGTGTAATTTTCATTAATATCAAACGAGCTTTCGCTGTAAATTATCGAGTTTACGAGCACCTGCAATTAAAGCCAAAGCTCATTACAGACCTGACACTTTTTTGCGCGAAGAAGACACGAACGCCACCGTCCGATCACGTGAAGATGCACCGGCCATTTCCACTGCTAAACGTCGAACTAATTTTACAAACCGTGTCATAGTTTTGGCATTTTTTAATGAGACCAATACACCTCATAATTTCGCAAATAACACACTCCGCTCCACTAAACCTGAACTGTGAATAAATATTTCATTCATAAAAACTTCATATGGCGGAACGCTCTGCGGCGATCCGCCTCGTTCGAACCCATCGGGACATTCCGATAGGACGCGAGGTCCATCGGAATTTTCGGATAGGGACGCTATCGGCGTTCCCTCACAATGGTGACGGACAAGCAACACTAATTAAAATAACAGTACAGCTGTCATATGTGCGCAACGAAGCGTCGGTTGGCTCATGATCGGAGGCCCAGCAGTCCGGTGTCAATAACCATGGCCGGAGCCCCGGAGCGATGGAATGACGGTCAACTGTCCCAGAACGCACGCAACCATATACACGTGTTATCGGCGACTGACAGAATTCCGGTCGATTGGGCACCGGAAACGCGCGTGGGGTCCCTTCTCGGAACCCACCAGGACCGGCTCCGGCGGGCGGTCCGGGCCAATCGCACATTTCATTCGTCGGGTCGCGATGGCGCAGTCGGTAGGGCGGCTCTTATTAATTGTTCGAACGTGGACGCTGAAATGTTGCTGTTAATGAGTCGCACGGTGCATATACGTCAATTAAGCGAACTGCAGAACCGGATTGAAAGCTCACGATATTTTACGGCCGTAATTACATCTCATTCATTCCGGAGCAAAGTACATTCATTATGGGCAAATCGCATTGTTTGAGTAAGTGAATAATTATACCGTTTATGTTAGCTATCCGCCTCGATTTATGGACGAAATCGACGGTTTTCCACGGCTCAGTGGGCATTTTCTGGGCAGACCACACAGGCCACAGGAACCCTCCAGACCAAGCAGGTTCTTAATTGGCGAAAATTGCAGCAAATCACGTTTGACTGATGACAATACTGGAGTTTTTTAACACGTACGCTTTATCGCTCTTTTTCGAAAACCAAATTATGTTTGAACAGTCCACTTCCCTTTATAAACGCAGGAAATGTTAAAGTAAATGTGCACAACCTAATTGCCCGTTAACAAAATTCGTTTGTAAGAGAAGGTCGAAAATTTCCGAAAAAGCAACCACGCAACTCCATCAACAATGAGTAATTAAAAAACAATTTGATTCTGGAGCGATTAGCTAGCGCTAAATGAAAAATTACAAGTTGCGGATGGCAGTAAACGAGCAGCTGTCAGAAATAAATGGTACAAACACGAATCAGGATCAGTCATTACATTGTGGGAACGTCGACCACGAACGCAAAAGGAAGCATAAATACGTTGAAAACACACGTAATTGATACAAATACCTTCCATTTTTCCCGGTGCTATCATTCATATCAGACGCACATATCCGCTCTGTGTAAAGTAATAAAATACATCTTCGCAAGACGACAAAACCCACAAATCAAAAACTGCTGCACTGACCCAATAATCGCCGTCTAGTTCGCGACAAATCTCAAATAACAGGTTCTCGGAAATTCGAGAGGATGGAACCCGTTTCTTCTCTAATAAAACCTCTGCGCCGGCAGGTGCGCCCCAAGGGTCCGCGCTCGGACCATTCTTCGGATTTTGGGAAAACTCGCAATCTGACGGCTGTGCTTTGTTTCAGGGCCACGGGAAAATGCTGAGCCCACTACGCCACCTTAGGCGACTTCTACTCCTGCCTGTGATCTGCTGCTTTTCCTTCGTTTTATCGGTAAGTCGAAACGGAATTTGAAGGTCGCTTGTTACGTGAGGTCAAGGCTTGCAAGTTACCACGATTGTGGAAATCTGTCGAATTAGAAACGGGATAATTTCCTCGCCTTATGATCGTACTTTTTCACCAGAATGGAACTAATTAGCGGCTAAAATATGGAAATGTTATACAATCGCAGGTAAATAGTGAACTTACAAGTCATTCTTGTTTGATTATATTAAAGACCACTTTTTGCAGCGGCCCGGCTCAATTATTTCTTAAATATTTAATGACTTTTTTAATTAAGATATTTGAGTACGCCACGCTCATTAGCACAAAAGCTCGCCTTTTTCGATTAGGTGAAGGGCACCCGGTGTTGACGGAATAACGAGAGAAATGTGTAATTAGCGCCGAAGAACCGCCACGCCGTCTGGTGCCGTTGCTGGGCTCTGTTTGCTTCCCGTGTTTGCAATTTGCATACATTTCCCTAAACGAGGGAATCGCCTCGGCGCATTTTCTCACCACTCTCCCTTACACGCGAATGGAAAAGTTCACTTTGTCAATATGACAATGAAGCGGCCGAAACCGGTCATTAGCGTTTGGAATTCTGCGAAAGGAGATCTGTAACTTCTATCTAAGATTATATGGTGATTATCTGGTTTACACCATTTTGCTTGTCTGCAATTTAGTAATCTTTGATAATTATATGGTGTTGTATGAAAGGCATTTTAATATGATGTAAATGGGTACGCTAACAGGACGAAAAATTTGTCTCTGAGAAACTCTTCTTCACACGAGTTCTAAAGCGAGAAGCTGAACACCTCTCGGGGCCGTATTTTATCTCGCAATAGAACACACCTGCGTCCGTTTTCACTTATCCACTTTGTAATTCTAATTCCGCGATTATCTCCAGATAACTCATTTCTGTTGACCGAAATCGGTCTCCTAACTCCTGCTAATTACCCACATTATGCGCGTGCATGAGTTATGGGCTGCTCTTCCCGACAACTCGCCTTCACCCACCAGAATTAGTGTCTGCAACAGCACTACGCCTTCGGAAAATTAACACGTTCCGTTCACCTCTCCGCCAAAAAACCCAACATTTTTTCGGCATCTTGTAATGCACAACTGGCGCTCTTCATCAACAATCGAAGGAATTCTTCAAAAATCTCCGTTAGCCCGGGCCCGAAAAATCGCTAATTAATTCCTCTCCAGTTGGTGTAACTGAAGCGCCGTCAAAGGCAGCCAACATTTACTGCAATCATAGCAATTTACTACCGAAGCTGGTTCTTACTTGGTAATTACATTTCCTTCACATAAAATAATTTATAGCCGTTCTGTCTTCGGCCGGCGAAGTTAAATGTATGAAAATCTTCATCAACGATTTCCTGCCGCACGTTTATGCGGAGTCCTCGGTGGTGTTGTCGATAACGCCATTGTGAGAGGTTATTAAACGTACCGAGCGGTGATTGTGCACAATCTGAATATCAGCGAAGGATATCAATGTTAAGCGTACTGTTACGATCTCGCATGGTGTATCTGAAACAAGTCCGGTAAGTTACATGGACAAAAACAATTCGCTCGGAGTTACAACACGAATTTGTGTTTGCTCGTGTCATTCCCGGCGGAACCTCGTTCGCATCGACAACGGATCCGCCGCTATCCCATTGGGGCGGCCTCACCTTCACAGACATGTAAATAATTTATTGGTGTGCCAACAATCTGCGAAGAGGCCCGCGGCATTCTGACAAGTTATAAATTATAAGATTGGTTCCCAAAATGTTCGGCGTTGCAACGTTCGCGCGCAAAAAAATACTAAACATTGCTCCGCCGATCTAATCTGTGACTTAATTGTTATAAATTGAACTCGCTTTTTTGCAGACGATTGTTTTCGGTTTCCTGGGGCCCATCCGATACGACCGTAAACCGTTTGGGAACAACCGTGGAAACGAGTTTCGGCGTTTCGCGGAACCGTTTTCGGCGTTAGACTCTGAAACGCCAGAACAAAGAGGTCGCGTCGCCGTCTGTCCCTCCGGGCGCGAGCAGAGGGACCAAAGCGGACCCTTGCGGGAAGGGCCGACTTTCGGAACTGCCGCCCACCGACGCCTGCCTCTGCCGTCGGTGGACCGCCGCAACGCGTGATTAACCGTCGTTGACGATGGAGGTNNTGTATGGCCGTGCGAACGTAATTTATGGGCAGCCGGAGAGGCCACAGCGGATAGACGAATGTCCAGTTTTGGATCTACGTGTTGTAATGTGTGGGAATGAGTCTGATGGGCGCGCATATCGACAAAGTTGCGAAACGGGTCAAGAACCCGCTGGCTACCGCGCCTGGGCACACCGTGCTATTAGCATTACTAATGCGGGATCGTCGCGGCATCTCCAAACACTCTTCGGAGTCCATCATGTGGAGTGCGCTCTCTTCGGACGAGCTCTGACACACTTTCCGCTCTTCTTCGGTTGCGCAAGCTTTACGTAACGTTTTCGGTTACGCTAATTGACCGGGTAAATATTTGTAGCCTTGCCTTGCTTAATGGAAATACCCCATTGAGACTAATAAAAGGAAGAATCGGTTTTGATCGGTTTTAATGTGTGTATTTACACATATAGGTGTTTCCCCTGTAGAAACTGTAACTTCATCAAGACTTCCCTCCGAAGAAGACGAATTCCTCACACATCTGAGCCGAGTTGTTTGAGTCACGTGACTTACTTCTCTTATTGGCCTCAGCGCCAACGAAACCAAGTTGCAAGCTATATGATACAATTTTAACTTTTTTCCATACTGTTTTCACTGACGAAACCGTTTTCCAATAAAAACTAATAAAAACCGATATAAACCAATACAGTTGTAGGAGGACATTTTAGGGTTAAAAATAAGACGACTGATAAAGACTCAGCTCACCTGTAGGTACGTACAGGTTACGAACTGTTGTGGATAACCAATTCAAACCAATAAAATTCAGTTCTCATGAGAACTCCCCATAAAAACCAGTCAGAGTCTATGGAAACCAATACACACAACTATAATTTTATACCGTTTTCAGTGGTTTTTCTATGGAGCATTTTCAAGAGAGCTGTCGCAAACCATGTCACAATTCTGTCAGTTGGCAATTTAAAAACGATTATGTTGGCACCGATTTGGAACAAAACAATAATGGATAAGCCTCGAACCACCTCCGTCTTCGTGTCTCTTCGACGCTATGTAATTACGCTCCGATAATGAGGATCGCGCGGGTCATGATTTTTATTTCGACGTTTTCGTGTAAAAATGGTTATAACTCATGATGTGAACCGAGAGCATTAATTGGCGACCTTTAACATGTCCAAGAGTTCCTACGCATTTAACGGTATTTCGATTATTCAACACATTATAAAGGAAATCCTCCGCCGGTTTATCTCGTCGAGTTGTGTGAAAAATCATTTTCGTGGGAAAAATAAAAATTTTTGCAGCGGACTGCGAATCGCAGCCTTCGGGTCAAGATCTGCTTTCAATGGATCTAACAGTAAAGGCGATCGAGGCGAGTAAATCACCTCTGATTAATACAATTTAACTAATTAATAAAATCATCCACCATAAAGAGTTGATTGCAGCAGTGTACACTTACAATAACTTCGCACAACAGCTGTTTATAACTGTCAGAGTCGCTGGCCTTTGAGCCAATTCATAAGCAATGTTATTAGTGCCACTCTGCTGGGTTCTGGATGGTCATTAGTTCTCTACCGAACTTCGCTGTCGACGATGTAAAAATAACGAACGATTGTTTCGCCGCTTGTTTAACTGTCACTAAACTCGGCCACTAAATTCGATTTTTAATGGGGCTATTCCTACGTGACCGTTGACCCCGCCATCTGGCCGGCACGTCTTCGGCGCGATTCCAGCTACGAATAAAATTCCTGTGCGATTCCAGCTGATAAATGTCGTCGACGGAGCGGGCGACATCTGGCCCTTGGACCGTCCAGAGGGCATGCCCTCCATCCAGTCCCTCGAGGTCATGTGCGGCAAGGACCACATGGACGTGCACTTGACCTTCTCGCAGCCTTTCGAAGGGATCGTCTCGTCCAAGGGGCAGCATGGCGATCCTCGGTGCGTCTACGTGCCCCCGTCGACGGGCCAGACCTTCTTCTCCTTCAGGATCGCGTACGCCAGGTGCGGGACGAAGCCCGACCTGCACGGACAGTTTTACGAGAACACGGTCGTGGTGCAGTACGACAAAGACCTGCTGGAGGTGTGGGACGAGGCGAAGAGGTTGAGGTGCGAATGGTTCAACGACTACGAGAAGACGGCGTCCAAGCCGCCGATGGTGATTGCGGATCTCGACGTCATACAGCTCGACTTCAGAGGTGAGTCTGATCTGAGGATCTGAGGCGTGAATTTTTCCACATTTTTTCCTACAGGAGATAACGTCGACTGCTGGATGGAGATTCAGCACGGGAAGGGGCCTTGGGCACCGCCTGTCAGCGGGATCGTGCCGCTGGGCTCCACTCTGACCCTCGTCGTCGCCATCAACGATTACAGAGGTAATTCTCACACAATTTATTTAGAATTTGTCAATTCCAAGTAATTCCACTCGTTGGCATCTGACTGGCTGCAAGTGGCTGCTCAAGTGACTCGATTGACTAAAACTTCANNTGAACGGATCCAATTTTTTTGGGAGATCCGGATCTTGCAAAAAATGATACGGATTCGAAAACATTCGTATCTGGATTTGCTTCTGTGTCCAAATCTAATTCGGATCTAATCCGGATCAGATCCGGATTTAATTGTCTTATTAATACTCAATTAATAGCCAGTTTTCTGAAACTGATGTTGGTTAATTTCACTGTGACGATAATTATTTTTTTAGACTATAGATATTATCTCAAAGTTAAAAATAACTGAGCAAAAGAAAATTGATAAATGAATTAAAACTTATAATACACTTTACCCTAGTTTTGGTCTTCTAAGTAATTACTAATTACAATTAAGGTGCTCCATAAAAAAATAAGAGTTTACTCCCAATAATTCATTGAAAGTAATTGTTACATAAAGCCGACCTAGTGTGAATATTCAGATTTGTAGTGAATCTGGACTGAATTTGGATTAGATTAAGATTGAATTCGAATTAGATCCGGACTGGATTAAAATCACAAGATCCATATTTGATCCGGATCTATCCGGATTTAAATTTTGATCCGTTCCGAACGCACACCACTAGTATATACGCTTTATAAGTGAAACAAAACGTCAACATCAAATATTACCAACCATTTTCAGTGATATCTCCATTATTACCAACTATGATTATGTAACCCCAAACTAATTTCTCTAATTTCATTATGCTACATTCTAATAATTCCAAACAAAGTACATTTTAACTCCATATTGGTTAAAACAAAACATACTGTTACTTAACTAAAAACGATAATACTTAAGTAAAGGTGCGTAAGAGTTAAGTAACGCAAGTGCGACGTTCTTAGACGCACACGTCGAAATGTTGAGAGTGGTCAAGGTCATCGTACTCATTGTCACATCCCAACAACTTTAAACCAAACGGCACTTTTAAATTGTTTTTATACTGAACCTTCTGGTTTTATAGCACTTCTGTGCTATATCATAAAAGAAATCGACAGAAATGATATCCATTTTCCTGGAAAATGAAACAAAACGGCTATAACTTATAATGAAACGTGTAATAATCTGTAACAACAGTTGCTGCGGATTACTTATTCGATTATTATGCTAATTCTTAGTTGTATACAACGTTCGTTATACAAAGTCAAAGTCTCATAGATCGTTCCCAGAAAATGTAATAATAATTAATAATTCATATTATGTTATGTAAATATATTAATATATTAATCGAGAATTGATGAAATTAGTTGGGAATTATTGGAATTAGTGTGGAATTAACATGAAATTAAGGGAACTGGTGCAGAATTAATTAGTTGTAGTTGGTAATTATAATGACGATTGGTAACACTGTTTCGTTAACCTCTCCATTTTCATTTTTCTTGTTATACTTTTGTTTTACAGGTAGTAAAGTGTGCAAGATTTGTTGTGCAATTATAATGGTAATGCTTGACTACCCCCCACATAAAATTTCACCCAATCAGATCGCTTAATTGTATCACTTACAAGCAATCAATTAAATACATAATCAGTTTGGTTACGTATTATATTAATTTTAATTATAATTAATTAATAATTTTTATCATGACAAAAATGGTAACGAAAATTCCGTTATAAGTCTATCACTATTCTGAGGATGCGACGCCTGGAAGTACTGTACTGCTTCTTTTTTGATGATTTAAATGATCTTCATTAAACTCTATGGAAAGTTAAAGCATTTCGTACTCTTGAGATGCAACTTAAACCAATTTGCAGGGAAAAAAAGCTATTCCGGTTTCTAGTTTTCGAAAAAACTTGAGTAAAGCTCGTCGACGAAAAAACCACGCCACTGGCCGGCGGAATGCGAAGAATCCATCATTGCCTACCCTTTACACTGCACTCGTCCACTTTCTTTTCCAGGCGAGTTCGACATGCGCGTCAAATCCTGCGTGGCCTCGGACGGAGGCGGTCACGTGATCCAATTATCGGACGAATTCGGCTGCGTCCTCCGCCCGAAGATGATAAGCCGTTTCCTGAAGGCGCGAGGGGCCGACGAGAGGGCATCTGTGATAACCTACGCCTTCTTCCACGCCTTCAAGTTTCCGGACGCCCTCAGCGTCCACATCAAGTGCAAAGTGGAGATATGCCGTCACGGCTGCCTCGACCACTGCCAGATCCAGCCGGACAAGGGCGACGTCGACTCGGAGCTGTATCTGACGCCTCTGGAGAGGAAGGACGACAAGGTCGACGGGCCCACGGCGGAGCTCTTGTACGACGACGTCGTCGGAGACGAGAGCGTGAAGATGTCGCTGAACGCGCAGCCTGGCGACAGCAAGCCGATGTCCAACAAGCCGGACGAACTTCTTGACGATGATAAAGAACTGGATATAACGGCAGTGCCTCATAAGGTATGATGTTAATTATTGCAAACTTCGTTTATTATATCGCAAGTGTTTTAATGCGCCGTTTATTGTTTCTCGGCATTCTTACTGTACAAGATCGCATCACAATTTGTAATTAAACGCGATCGTTACCGGCAAAACTGCTGAGGTGCTGGGATTAACGAATTGTGCAATCAAACTAGCCACTTTCTGTTAAGTGGATGTGTTTAGAAAATTATAACCATAAAACGTATCGGGACGGAACTGTTTTCGATGATACACGCATGCCAGCAACAGTCCCGATATCATCATTTTTGGTAGGTCGGGAACGAAGAAAAATGTAAAAACTGGCCTTAATCGGGGATTAACCAGTCAGCATCGCGGTAATAAATTTCAGCAACGCACTTGCTCAACCATGGATGACATTCACCGTGGTCAAAATTAATCCGCACAAAAAGCACCCGAACGTGATTTATTCGGCGGACTCGAATTTCCCACAACTGGATCAGAATCGGCGATAAATTACGATAAGCCGACAACAGATGAATTACACCCAATTAAGTCGAATTTTTCTCGTTTTTTTAACACAAAATGTGAATCTTTTGCTCTTTATTAAAGGTTATCTCTCCGAAAATCGTCTCGCCTTAATATATGCAAAAATTCGGCTGACGACTCTCCGGATCGCCAAACAAGCTTCTTTTCTCGATCGCAGATTTTTCATTTTTGACGCAACAATTACGAAGAAAGCAAATCCTAAATCACGCCAGAAATGTGCTTTCAGGTCCTCCGGTCACATAAATATTTAGTAACCTAATTGTTGATACGCTTGCTTGAAAATTAACGTTGACATTTATCTACGGATTTAAACGTTTTAAAATGTAAATTCAAGAAATTCCAAACGAACTGCACGAGCTCGTTCTCGTGATTTCATTCCGGGATAAATTCGGTTGAAATACTGAAACAGTTTAACAGTTCAACGAATGTTCTAGGACATGTTCCTGATGTCGCACGAGCAGTTCCCCCACGGGCCGCGCACCTTCGAGGAGCGCCCCGTGGCCGCCCCCCGCTCCTTCGCCGCCGCCACGCCGCCGCCCAAGCGCAAGCGCCGCTCCATCACGATATCCGACCGCAAGGTCCGCAGCGCCGATGTGGGCGTCAGCGGCCTGTACGAGGTGATCTCGGAGGCGGACCTGGCCTTCAGCCCCGACGGCCGCGCAGAAGCCGTCACGGTGTTCCAAGGACGCATCCGCGAGGAGGTGGTGTACGGCATCTGCATGCCCGTCCCCGGCTTCAGCGTGCTCTTCGTCCTGGTGGCCGTCTCCGCCGTCGTGTCCGCCCTGGTGGCCGGCTCCCTGCTCTACCGGTACCAGCTGCAGAAGGAGCAGCTCGCCGAGCAGGCGCGCAACATCCCCATGGGCCTCTTCTCCGGCTGGGTGGGCTGGAGACTGCTCAGGATGAAAGGCGGCGCTGCCGCCACGCAGACCAACGGCACCAATAAGCGAGTCAGGGCGAGTCAAGTTAACGGTAAGACTGACGAAACGTCGTGAATGGGACTGCGTAAATTAATTGTGGCGGTGCCGTGGACACGAAACGTGTGTGTGTTTATAAATTATTTTTGTTGTATTTAATTAATGATTCATATTTTTTTTATGATATGAATGGGCAAATTTGCAATATATTATGTATAGACGATATTATTTAATGATAGGTTGTTAAGGACGTAGTTTTAAACTCTGAGAATGCTCATCGGAACCACAATTTTCGCCTGTTCTTGCTCAAGTTCTGGTAATTATGCAGTTGGGCTACGAAGGCCATTTTCAAGGTTTCAAGATGTTTGATGTTAAAATAGCGCTTGGTTTTTTGCCGCCACTTCAGGTGTTTACACAATCCTCACACATAGTTATGCGTCGCTATGATGATCCTTCATCCCAAGTACCGAAAAATGTGTTTTTTAACCCTATAATGAAGTGATATGCGCCGTACCAGCTACTTGACGGATATGTAAATACTTGAAGTGGCAGTTAGTACACAAGAGTTGCAAATTCTTCGTATATTTTAACATCAAATATGCTGAAAATGCGTCGCTTCCTACGTAAATGGTCGAACTGCATCTATCGATAGTGGATAAATTACATAATTACCGCCACAAACAAACAAGCTGCCAACCACTACACATTAGTACCAATCTCAAAATTGTGAAATTTCACTATCTATTTTTTTTTAAATTTTCACAATCACCGCGTATGAATGTCTGAAAGAGACATAATTTTACGACTCAAAAAATTTCGTTTTAAAAGTTCAAACATCGGTCGATGGTGAAATTTGACATTTGACATTGGCAACAATGGTGGCTAGTTGTGATTGTAATTTACGTCTATGTTTGTTTAAACCGTAAAATTCGTGGTATTTTGTTGTTACAAATGTTGAAAATTATTTAAAAATGTGAAAGACGGTCGTTTAGATGGAATGGTTGTATGTTGACTGGTTGGCAAAGGTAGGCGAATTTTTAGGTTATGTTTATTTTTGTCAAACGTTCTCACAACCTTGACAAAGCCTAGAAATGGGCTATAAGGCCCGGTAAGCATCTTTATGGCAATTTTAGATTAAGTTGTTGTATATACAGTAAAACCAAATTAATGGGATTTGTATGGGGCTCGATAGAGTCTCCCTGATTTTTTGATGTTCATGACAAGGCCGGGGGCGAAGCTCCCGCTTTCTGAATTATTCGAAGCTCAATAATGCTTAGGTAGGAAATGCGTTCGTTAAAATTTGGAACTAATTTATTATTAGCGTAATGATGGCAAAGTTAAAAGTCAAATTTAACAATAATTAAATGAATTGAATTGTACAGTATTAACCTTCTGAGTATTTTAAACGATAGCGATAATTTTAGTGAGTATTGTTAAAAGAAGTTAGCGTTAAGGTTTATAATTTGCATTGTATATAATAAATTATGGAACCAGAATTACTGCCAGTTCGGTATTGTTTCTTTTTTTGTGTTGTGTTGGTAATAATTTAAATCAGTAATTCTGTATAATTATTTAATTTGTTTTGTGTTAGTTAGGAAGTTTATTTAAATTATTGCTCATTATACGTTTATTTAGAATAGAACTTTGTTCTCTGAGTCTTGGAGAAATGTTGAGAGATTTCTTGTTTTGTTGTGTTTCTCAATATTTATTTTACTAATTTTCTGTCTTCATTTTAATTAATACTGATAATTGCTCATTTTGCATTGTTTTTATTGAAGAGTTATTGTTAATTTACGATATTTAAGAGGCTATGTTCTGTGTAAATAATGGGATAATAAATACATATAAAAATAATGAATTTATTTCAATAAAATGTCGTACAATGTCTTTTTTTGCGTGTATAAACAGAGAATTGCAACACTTTTTAAAATTTTGAAATTCAGAGTCATGCTACAAACTATTTCTATACAGGTACATACTGTAATTATGTCTTTTTTTAGATAAAAATAAATAAATAAATAAATATTAAATAACTAGAATGACTTAAATCCTAGAATTTTTTATTCTAAAACCAAAACCGACCACGACCGTTCCGCAAAACTTGTCAAACTAATCTTGTATTTACAACTCGTCTAAATCTCTATACAGTTGCGCAAGAATGTGGATTTTCATAAAATTGCAACGAGTCCGAAACGTGAGAATTTCAAAAGGTAACCTTAAATCTAACACGTGTTTTGGATACAATGCCTGATCACATTTGAGCTTTAAATCTGAAAAAAAAAACTAAAAGCTTTATTAATCGTTGATAAAGCACGCTCCGCTCAATTAATAAAGCTTTCGAACCGGATGACCATGCATGTAGCCCTTAAACTAAACCGGCTTACGAATAAAAACAGCTTTTGGACGTCGTCTGTTTGTTCTTGTCCGAACTCGAATGGCCTATCGCACCTGCCGACTTATTCCCTGCAAAAGGCCTCAGTCGCACGCACAAAAACGCAGACATCAGACAGGAAACGATCAGAATACCCAGCAGCACCACCAAGGTGGCTGCGAAACCGGGCGTGGTCATGCAAATCAGGCCCGGACTCGTCACCTCTTCCTTCCCGGGGAACACCATCGTCGACGTGCTGTTGTCGTCCAGCGAGAAGGTTAGATCGCCCGTCGAAACCACCCGAATGACTCGATTCAACCCCACCTCCGGGTCGTTCTTCACCGCCCTTCTGGCCCTGCGCTCGTCTCGGGGGCGCCCTCCGTGGAGGTAAGCGTCGAGGAGAGGAGGCGGCGGAGGGGGACCGTAGGCGCTCTCCGGTTGGCTGTGCGCCAGCTCCAGGATCCCGTTCAGGCCCAGATGGTTGGATTCGGAACATTGATCTGGACACTGGTAGCGACAGATCTGGATGGTGCACTGGAAGTGCACCTCCATGCTGTCGGGGAACTTGAAGGCCTGGAAGTGAGCGTAGGACAAGACGGAGGCGCTCGCGCCGAAGTTCTTGATCTTGGTGAAGCGCGACATGAGTTTGGGTCTCGTCACGCAGCCTTTCTGGTCGACCAGTTGGATGGGCGCGCGCTTGCCGTCGTGCGCCATGCAGTTGCGCACCAGCATGTCGAATTTGCTGTCGTCGTCTTTGATGGCCAACACCATGGTCATGGTTTGGCCGATTTTGACCAGGCCTGAGACCTCGCTGGCCCATGGACCTTTGCCCACTTGGATCTGCATCCAGCAGCCGACGTTATCTCCGGCGAAGTCGGTTCTGACCACGTCCAACATGTCGACGGGGAAAGGACGGAAGGTTACGGATTTTTCGTACTGGTCGTGCCAAGTGCATCGTAATTTCCTCGCTTGGTCCCACACTTCTTGCACTTGGGGGTCGTACTGGATCACTATGATGTTTTCGAAATAAGTACCAGAACCGGATTCGGCCCCGTAGCCATAAAGCCCATTCTCGGTGTTTCCAGAAGTACCACAAGCGTGAATACCGATCTCGAAATGGGCGGAAGTGCGACCCAAACCAGCTGGAAGATGGACGCAATGGACGTTACTGTAATGCCCTTTACTGAAGACGATTCCGTAGAAAGGTTTGTCGAATCCGATGTACACTTTCATCAGATTTTTCTCGCACTTGACGTCCAAAGAAATAATTTTGGGCATGTCTGGCACAGGTGCCGGCCAAATGTCGCCTCCACTCGTCCCGTATTTGTCCATGGCTTGCTTGGGCGGGGGCGGCGGCGGTCCATTGTAAGAGTTCTTGTTCTCGTAGATCGGCTGCTTGTTCTTCTGGATGAAGGGTTTGTGGGGGAAATGCTGGTTGTTCCTCGGCGGGAGGTTGATGGGGCCTCTGGGGGGGCCGTTGTAGGCGAGCTTCTTCGGCGGCTGCTCCTGATCCCCGATCGATTCCAGCGCCAGCTGATCCGGATTGGGTTCGTTGTCGTCGCCGTTGTGTTCTTTGATCTCTTCGGAGCCGGAGATCGCCTCGACGACTTCGACGTCTTCTCCGCGGACGGCCAGCTGGTGACAAACAAGCGAGAATTAGTTAAGTAGGTGAGATAGAGTGATGAGGCGGGAATATGGCTCTGTGACCCTGTGGATATAACGGACCCGGCAAGGACAGGTCAGTCGGCCAGCGTTTATTGCGCGTCCACTTCACGCACAGACCGCCACACCTAGGGCGGCCATTCCCAATACATTCCGTCGGAGGAAAAAAAAAACGAGAAAAAAGCAAAATCGAGCTGCTTCGATGCAGGCAGTTTTTACGCGAGATAAGAAACGTCATAGACCGGTGTCAGACACGAGCCATCAGCAGTGCCACTATAGAGTAGTAATCGGTAAGTAAACGAGCCGATGGACACAAACAAGGACAAAGTTTGCATCTTAAGCAGTTCGGATTGGAGACGGTTACCCTCTGGGGAATTCACTGCCAACTCAAACTGACTTTCCACCTATGTCAAATTTTTTAAATATTTGACTATTTTTGTCAAAAATTATTGTTGTATGTGTCAGAATGAAAGTAGGAATCTTCTTTTCATGGTACAAATAAACAAACTTGCTTATACACTTACGTCGGTAATTCGAAGACCCAAAATAAGAAAAATTAAAAGATAAAAATAAATGAAAGTCGAAAATTTTACTCGAGACTAGGAGTCTCATTGATTTGTACCAATGTCAAAAACATGACATGATATTTAGTCTTGAAACGGAAATAGGTGAAATGACAATGTCACTTTTGCTAAGGTCAAATATTAGATAAAACTGTTGAATTAATGTAACGAAGATATTTCAATTGCACCATTAATTTTGATGGAATTTTGGCAAAATTTCTCATTATGATCTGATGGACAAATATTTGAAAAGTCGTGGGGAAAGTTCGTCACCTCTGGAGATAACCCTAGAAATGGGCCCTAACGTGGATACCACCATCGAGGCCAACGGCACTAACCCCACAACCGTCGCTTTCGCTTTCTCGCCGCGATTGCGCTCCATTTTTTCGAATAATTTCGACGTAACAGTACTAAAATTATTGGCAAATCGGTCGAACCCATTTAATCTGGGCCTCGACTCGCGGCAAGCCCAAATTAGGCTACCATTTATCGGATAAACACGACCAAATTTTTTTCGATAATTGCAAATTGCTTTACACATGCGAATTTAGGTTTTAACGGTTGTGCGGTGGATTTACATTCGATTTTGTGCCGGAGTTTATCTCTAATTCGGAACGAGCATAACCATCGCGAGGAAAAAAGGAAACCGCAACGTGGCTGGAGAGAGGATTAGAAGGTTTTTTCCGTCTGGATGTCGGCAGAGCGGACCCTCATCGGCGGCGCGTCTCCGTTATCTTTTTCATAACTGTACCGAGAGGTTTTAATTAATTTAGTGGGTCGGAATAATGGGAATTCATTGTTATTACGAAATCTGTCCGAGCGAAATTAATTGCCGCACATAAGAACCCATCGCCCATAAACAATAGTCGGATCGGATAGTAATCTAAGTGGGCTGAGCTTGGGATTAAAACAAATTATCTAATGGGTAATGGAGAAGAAAAAAAAACGAAGAATAAATCACGTGACGCTTTAATTGATTGCTGTTGGTGCAATTAGCGAGCGACTCTTGCGGCGCCGCTGTGTGTGCTTTTAGGCTTCGTTTTCTTCCATTTTCCTCTTTGGTAAATGGTTTAATGATATTGTTAGGCTAATTACACGCCTCTGTGGTTCCGGCTCATTTCTTCCGAGCTGTGCGCAATCAGAATTAATCGTCTTATTCAGTTTCGATTACGTTCCCATTCTGTCCCTGTCCTCCTTCGTTGTTTTACTTGACGCGTACAGCACCGATGATTAATAGCGACTATCCTAACTCAATCGCGTCTTTTTCGCGGGATCGAAGCCCACTTTTTCCCCGTCCGTTCCGCCATTGGCCCGCTCACCGAACCGGAATCTTCAAAGATGAGCCGCTGACGATTAGGAATTCGCGATTACGTCCTACATTTTTCCGGAACGCGCTGAAAGCGTAAAGCACGCGGGATCGGACGATCCGTGTCGAAGGACCGCCGAATCTGGGCCACGATCTGTATTAATGACGGGGTGTCGGTTTTGATTGATCAGCGGCGTGTGTGTGGTGGTTGGATATTGCCTGTCCGGCATCTGATAAGTGTGTGTGTGGGTCAGCGATGGCTCCGGGCGTCCGGTCAAGTCACCGTTATCAGTCCGGGCCTGCCGCAAGCTCTGCTCTCCATGCTCCACATCGTCTTAATTAAATACCGATCGGTGCTCCCATACCCGAATTGTGTCGGCGTCTTCGTCGGACGGTCAAGTTAGAGGGTCCAGCGGGCCCGGATC
The DNA here is from genome assembly GCA_004193795.1 of Asbolus verrucosus. Classification (NCBI taxonomy): domain Eukaryota; kingdom Metazoa; phylum Arthropoda; class Insecta; order Coleoptera; family Tenebrionidae; genus Asbolus; species Asbolus verrucosus. The sequence continues at coordinate 3,621 of QDEB01042534.1, read as the reverse complement.
TGGTTAAATCGACGCTACGCAGAAGAAAGTGAAACCGAACTTGCTTTACGCATTGTTACGTAAAATTCGCAATTCGGTGAAAAGGATTATGAATACAAAGCAGTTGCAAAAGAAAACTTCTGCTGATTTAAGAACTGACATTACACATGTAGTATCCTCCAAATTGTTATGTTAAAGCCCTGAGGCGGTAATATTAACTTTTAAAGGTATCAATAAGTTTTATGACCGGTGGGTTACCGAGACAGATAAAACACTTGTAAAACCCCAATAATATTTGAAAAGGTAATACAACCGCCTCAAGGCTTTAACATAACAATTTGGTGGATACTATAACAGAAAAATTAAAAAAGAAGGCAAGAAAATATGTTAATAAAAACAGAGATTAACGAGACAATAACCTAAAAAAAGTAAGAATCACTCTATACATATTTTATTTTTAAACAGGAAAAGAAATTAAATTTAACACAAAACGAAAATGACCTAACAGGAGGAGAAGAAATGAAAGCAGAAATCAGAAAATTTGAAACCAGCAGAATCGATTATTTTGTAAATGGAGATAAGGATTACAAGAAGCTCTTCAATATTTGATACATTTAGAAAAAATGTGAAAAAAATGGTTAGAAAGTGTTGTAATTGGGAAGAAAAATTTTAGGACCTTGACATAGACAGATAATTTTGGGAATAGATTCTAATGAATTGAAGCAGTGCTATAGTTGTTGGAACCATATAAATGTGATTGATTGTTACATTTCATCATATAATAGATATTAAAAAAAAATCAAAAATGTAAACTCGAAATTTCGATACGCTTTCGACCTCAAGGAGTCAAAAAAATCACATTTTATCTCGGCTACATATCTGCATAACTTGCCTGTAAAGAAGGAAGCTTAAGAAAGACTTTATGTTACCTTAAACATCAACGCAACAACTCAAATGAAATTTTACATGTGCAAACTACACCATGATGAGATCAAATTCAATTTGATTGGGTCGTATACAGGGTCTCAAAATTGTATAAATATTTTTAGAGATGATAGAATACAAAAGAATGAAGGGGATCTTTCATATGAACTTTTTCTCTAAGATGCTTCCTGGAGGAGTTACAATTTCTCCAGTGAAGAAGTTGAATTACATATAAATATATAATATATACATAAATATATAATATATACATACAAATTACATATAAATATTTCCGAAACGTCGTAAATGACAGTAACGAAAATTTGGTAGTTTACTTTATTTTTCTAATTTGACTTAATTTGACAAGTTACGATAATATTTCAAATGAGTGATTTAAGTACGTGGGGAAAAGTCTTACTCCGATTTTTTTTATTTAAAACCGATTGCATAAAACGAATCTGCGTCAAAAATTAAGTCAAAAAGGTACTCTTATTTAATGTCTTTAGGTTTAAACATTTAAATGTACTTTATTCCAAATCCATTTCATTATTTTAAAAAGTGAGATAAATATACATAAAATAATTCAAGAATTCATTTTTCCATTGTTTCAAAATATCGTCAAAATTAAATCATTTTACGTAGATACTAAGCACAACGTTTCTTCTTCTCAATTTAAGTACGAAAATCGGTAAGTTTAAATCTAAACTGAGTCTAAAAAACTCCGGTTACGTTCATAACTTCATTTTGACAAAAAACTGACATATGTCGTTTCAGTTCCATAAGTAATTCAAGCTCTGTGAGTCAAGTCGTGCTGCTTGTATAAATTGTACGGACCTGCAACCGGTTTTACGCAATAAACTTATGTTATTCTATTGAAACAAGGTTTATGTCCTTCTGATTGCCGACCGGAGAATTAATGGAGGCGTTCCCCCAACAGAAAAGCTCCAACTGCATCACTGAATTAAAACAACATATCAAAAGACTGCAGATATATTCATAGAAGAAACAAATATTTGAAAAGGGTCGCGGAAATTAGAAAATATGTAGAGTGCTAATTAAATCGAAGGTCAAGAAACAAACGATGATCGCAAGAAAAGTGAGTGAAATGATGCAAATATTTGAAAATATTTGTGAATTTTAAGAGAAAAGACAATTTTTCGAAAACTAGGATGTGGTGGTCATTAATGATTAAACTTGCCGCATACCTTTTCTGAAGCACCTACTAGGTTTTAAGACAGTGGGCTTGCGTTATATTTTTCTTTTTGACGACTGTCAATAAACCTTTTTAAAAGTCGGTAAC
>QDEB01042494.1:827-17820 GCA_004193795.1 Asbolus verrucosus | reverse complement strand
TTTAAAGCTGCTGCAGTAAAAGAAAAACAGTACTTGGTAATAGCAAGAACAAGAAAAAAAAGATCATTTTATATCTCGTAGAGTTTAGCTAATTCTTATAATTTCATTAAAATTGTTCAATAAATGCTTGGTGTGCCGTATATTATATCATAGTATTATTGTGCACACAATAACAACGAAAAAAAAAAGAGTTTGTACAGAAGTTAAGAAATAATAAATTATATTCTTAATTTTGTTATTTATAACTCAGAATTTTATTTTAATAACTGTAATTTAATAGATTTCTTTAAGTTACTGATGTACTTAAAACAATGCACATTTAAATATCAAAAAAAAAACAGACATATGGAGAATGGGTTTTAGATTTAAAGTGTGCATGGAAAAGATAAAGAAACACATTCTTAACAAATACTGAAAATCACGAAAGAATGTTGGCAAAAGAGGACGCAACTAAAAACGATTTAGAATGAATTAAGAATTTTCAAATCCTAACGAACCTGAAATTCCAAAGTATCAAAATTACTTGGTTATTTAACGGTGAATAATTTTTGCTTAATGAGAGAATGTGTTGTCATGCCTGCATCGTGCTTAAACTATAAGAAGAAATACAAAAGGAAATGTATAAAGGTGAAAATAATACTTTTCAATTATATGGACGATGAATAAGTACTAAACCCCAAAATAAACGTGTCATGGCTCCTCAATCTTTTCAACCAACATCCATCAAACAGGTTCTATTATTATCATTCAAAGCTTCATTTCCGTCATGAACAGAGGAAAAAACCAGAGCTTAATATCTTTTTTTCTAACCTGTCTGGAGGTAAAGAAACGTTTCTTTTAAAAAAGGAATCGGAACAAGAAAATCCGCTCTGTTTGTCGTATGTACATATCGAGTTAAAGTGAGTTTCAAAGTTCCATGATAATGGACTTGAAACTGTTCGATGTATGTAAAGCAATTCAACGAAATAAAAATACGCATTTGCGAGATAGATTTAAATTGAAAGAAAAAGGTGAGACAATAATGACAGTCTTGTACTGACAGAAGGGTTTTCGTATTATACAGCTACCACAATGGGGTCGAAGCTATATAATTTAGTACCCACGCTTAAGAATTAGTACTCACATCAAAAAAAATACTAATAAAATGTAGCCGCTTTGCGGCTCCTCGTCTCTCACAAGACGCACACTATTATTAAATTAAGAATTAAAGAGTGATACTTGAAAGGACCTTTTCAATCCGTGTGTGACTGACTTTAATAAAGCTATAACATGAAATGGGCCCATCAGTTCTTTTTCTTTTCTCAGATATTCCGCCAGTAATTCTCTTTTGTTCACTTTTCAGAATGAAGAAACATTCTTCTGAAGAAGCGACCATTATGCTGATGGATTACAGTGATTTATAAAAGGAGGCTTGCATTACTCATATACAGAGTGTCATTCTCTTACCTATTCTTTTGGGTTTAAGTGGAACCAATCCGAAACACCATTATGGTTGCCATCATGCGTATAGTTAAGTTAAGATTGCTACCCACCTTTTATGCTTTTTTCAGTTTGACTTGTCTTCACACTTTTAATCCAAGTCTCCAGCTAGGACCAGAATTTGTACGAACACCTGAACGTGACTTCAAAATGGCTCAGCTGTCCGTTAGAATTTGGACGATGCCGTCCAAGCCTCCATCTTTGCCTACTTCTTTAGGAATGAGGAATTATAGAATTTATTGCCCGATTTATCTTCTCTGTAGGTTGTAAGACACGACGGGTGTGATCATTAAATCATCAAATAGCGGTTCTTTTGGTGCTTAATAGAGCCGAGTGGTATCCCCGCAATTAACTCAATTAAAAGGCAAAAATTTTGATTGCGACGGTTTTCAATGCTCATGGCCTTAAGTCGATGAGTCATCGTCGTCAATAAAACCACCTCCGGCGATATTCCGCAAAAAAACTGAAATCTTCGCCCGCAAAAAGCCGGACAGACTTTTGTGGGTGGCATCCAGCAGACGATGACCATAACCACTCACACACGACCGCTGTCGCTTCCTATAACTCCAGGTTATACAAGCGTACAATAAATCGTCGGTTAACTTGTAACCCGTGTCAACACCACCGTCTTATTACCACCTGTCTTGATACAAACACTTTTTATTCGTATTTGTTTCGTTCTTCCTGGCTTATCCCGGCGTCGGCTCGCGCCAGGCAACGCGAAATAAGAAATAAAGATCGGAAAGCAGGTAGAGATGAAGTGTCAGATATTTTAGCGGTGTCATTAGCTTTTACAGTTTTTAAAAGTAAGGGTAAGTATCTCTTTTCTCGGAACGAGCGTGTTTTCTCTGTGTGGGGTCCGGGGACCGCATAAAATTGTCTTCTTCCCTTCTTAACGAAATTTATGATACTTGTGGATCGAGGCGGGACACGGAAATGTAAATGCAAAAGCGCAGACAATTCGCCATGTTCACGGATCTGCAAGGTCGAATTAGGCGGTTTAATGTGCACTTTTATCAGCACCTTTTAAGGAGAAACCAGCTTCGTATTTATCGCATGGGGTGCACCTTTCAGAGTATTAATAAACGTGCAACAACTGTAAACTGACTCTCATCACGTCGTCACAGGCCAAGTTATTAATAATTTCAGATTCGGAAGCAGTATATTTTTGTCTGAAAATGAGTAATTTGACCGAAAATGTGAACAGTCGCAGCGCTCTTGTCATAAATGCGATGACACGTTGGTAGTAATAAATTTTCTCCACTTCCCAGATTTATAGTTTTTATACACAATAATTAAAATTAAAAACTAAACACCTTCTATGAAAGGTCTATTACATTTAAAGTAAGCCTTGGTTAATATAACAATAACATTCTTGTCTATACGCTGTACAAATTCAACAGAATTACCTCGGAATAATATTTTTAATTACTCGGCTTTGTTATTCCTGCCCAGGATTTTCTGAAAATTCTTTGGAAAAACACGTTAAAATAATATAGCGCCACTGACGCACAGTAAGTGTTCTTTCGATAAACTGATTATTTTACATATCAAATCAGGACTGTAAAACTACAAATTGAACTGTAAATTGTAATTAAAAAATAGTAAAAAATATTTTTTGGGTGAAACTTCAAGCCTTCATTTTTACATCAGAATTTATTCTTATAATTGTTGGTTATGTACTTTTACTACACTTAAACATCAACATCAGTTATAGGTTAAAGTTACTAGTTGTAACAGGAATCAGCTGATTTTGAATTGATAATCAGAGACTAGATCTACTGCGAAGTACTCCTTATTGTGACCGCTGATCATAGAAACGAACTTGAATAATTAAACTTTCAAATAATTTTTCAAGTGTAAAATGTTTATAGTAACATAGTGTTTGCGGTTGAGTCGTACGTATGTACTAATTGCAGAAAAGATTGTTACATTTACAACTAGAAGAACTGAAAAGAGGAAATCAAAAATTGAAAAACAGAAAATAATAACTAAGCAAAAGAACTCTTAAAAAATTCTGGAATTTCTAAGTAGACACGATTTCAAGTTTAAAACTGTATTACATGTGTACTTCCATTTGAGAAAAAAATTTGGTTAATATTTCCTGCTAATACTAATGGTAATGGAATGTTTATTGCAAAATTAAATTTATTGAAAGTAAATTTTTCTAAACAGTATTTCATATAATATTAGCACGAACGTTGCCAGCTCAGAATGCTCTCGCAGTTTCTTCAATAATGTTTCTGAAAAGTGGTGAGGAGCTGTTGGAGAGCTTTTAAAGCTCAAGAAGAAGTCTCACCTTTTTAGATTAAAGTAAACGTTAACGATCGGAATTAATTATTAATTATTAATAGTTATCCGCTTACTATTTTAAGCAATATAAGGAAACTTCAGTGGAAGATATATGGATATATGTACATACCTAAAGTAAGAAGAACTATTACAATTACAAATTCAGATCAAAAGAATAAATGGAAACAAATAATGTGATGAAGGAAGAATGTGGATCTGTAGTTTGACAGAAAAGAGGAGTACAGCTACCTTTAATATCAAAGCTTGTACAGGAGAAAAAGAAAACTTTTAAAGAATAGAAAATGGATAAAAATGTTCATATAAGGATATGATAACATAAATAAGCTGCCACAATTTGAGGAAACTGTCATTATAAAATAGGTATTGAAAAAAGAAAGAAATTAAACATGAAAAAGGAGGGAAGCAGCAAAAATGAATAAAATACCCAATGAGGTCTAAGTGAATTTAATAGGGTTTTATCATCTAGACGTGTATCCAAGGATACAAATCCAACCAGCTCGACCTCACAGGATACTGATCCTTATTTTAGTGGTAAAATGAAAGTTACGACTTAAGCTTGCAGTATTTACCCCTGCTAATCATGTGATTAAGAAGAAACAAAACTAATTTGACATTTAATGACACGGCTCTATTAACATAAAAAGTAAAGAGATTACACAAAACGCAAATTTTATAAAATTGATTTATATAAAAACTGAAAAAGAAGACAACTGATTATAAATTCAAAGACTGACTAATTCTGTCTGTTAAACCAACCTTAATTTTTATTATTATTTATGTAAGGATCTCCCCTCCTACGCTTCATGAACATAATTTGTGCTAAACATGATTCAGATCCCTCTCTATTGGGTATATGAAAATAAAAATATATGGCAAACGATAATATTTACAGATCAAGATTTGAAAATCCTAGTTCCGGGCGGCCTGTATAGGGTGCAGTGGTACAATTAGTAGTTTTATTTTATTTCCGTATCGTAGTTGTTAATAGTTTTTGTGTTGCTTTGAAGCAGACAATAATCAAAATGTTCATTGTTCAAAGTTCTCCCCTTTTGAGCTACTTCCAGAGTCCATTATTTTTCTCGCATTACTGTCGAAAGAACAATGAAAAGAATTGGAGGCTACCGCTAGGGAACAAGCGAACATAAGGGCGCGTTGCCGAAGGCGGTAAGTGACCAAAGCAAGATTCCGAGCCTCATACCTACCACAATATACATATTACACAAAAGTTCTCCCTTTGAACGATCCTAATCCGACACGTTGCCCACATTTTCCATATAAGTGGACATGAAAACTTATCGACATAAATTTTATTTATGGGGCTTATTAGAATTGTATGCGTGACACAGATATATCACATCCAAGGGGCTTTTTAACGTAATGAATACATTTAGATCTCAGAGAAGTGCGCCGGGCCTAATATAGTTATCGAACAGCCCATTATTTAGTAAGTAACTCGCAAAACAATACAACGGTTTATGAATTATGTAGGGTGCAGAATTTGCATCCTTTATTAACATAAATGCGTATAATTAGTGCGCATTATCCTGTATTAAACGTCACGACATTAAACTGTGAATGAATCATCCTTTAATCACAAGACCTTTACCTTGTCGGATGACGTTTGTTACTCCTTTAATCCAGCCATCGCTTTCGCACCGATTCCAACGCGTGTAATGTCAGCAGACATAATGTTCAGTGCATCGAATCAAGGCCCGAAGGATATTTAAATAGGTAAACAGGGCAAATCCGATGCGATTTGCATGTTATTAGCGTAGGAGTCTGCGACAGAGACGTGGCCCACTAAATATATTCAAAGCCCCCACAGCCGCCCCACGCTGAACCATACCTGCTAAATAGCTAAATGCTGAATTGTTCGTGGATGCATGGTTGACGTAGTTGCACAACTAAATTACCGACAAGTTCGCCTGATCGAAGGCGATTATAATTGCACAGATCACGTTGGCCTGGAGCGTGGTAAGTGTAGCCCTTTTGGGAGTATGCATGAATCTCCATTCAAACTTCAATCACAAGCGTAAACCTGTTGCATAATTTATTTATACACGGTCGTTTGCGCGTTGCCATGTTAGAAACTATTTTATTCGATTTTTTGTTGTTGATAATGTGTTATTGTTAAATGTTATCGGCTACACAGGATATGTCTATTAATGTAATGCAAAGGTTAAGTTCAATCTACAAGATCGCCTTGGGGGCACTGCATGCTAAAAATCCATACTATGGAGTCAGCGGTACAATTTTCCAAATCACGTGATCATCCAAACATTTTGAATCGTCCACACATTGAACCGAACCGATAATTTAAATTCGATCGCACCACTTTGCTTCCAGCTTCAAGAAAGCAGAATTTAGGCCAAGTATATTTATAAAAATTATCTATTATGTGCAATAATTTTAATAGTATTAAATATATTNNGGCGTAATTAAAGGCGTCCTTTTCAAATTTCATAGCCGCCCCTATTGAAACTAATTTTTGATCATACTACAAAAATGAGGAATAAAAATTTTTGGATAATGATATTCTAATTTGAAGCATAACCTTAAAAACGTTGAAATAATTTCTTGAAAGAATTTTATTTAACATTAACCCCAGATAGACACTGAATTGTCAATTATTTCGATGCTTAAAATGATCCTTACGTTAATAAGTCTTTTGGTTAATTGTATTTAATTTCTTATAAAGTAGATTTTTTTGTCTTTATTGTTTTAGCTTCAGTTTATTTATATTAAGCAAGCTTGTATGAGATTTTTTTAATTAAAATATGATGGAGTTAATGAACGACCATTAGTATAATTAATACATATAATATAAAACGTTGAAGAATTTTATCACATATACATAATTCGACTCTCCAGTTATTAAAATTTTTTTTTTGAACGATCGGCTACAGCGAACATATTTCAGTTGTTGGGAATAGCTTCTAAATATCAGGTAGCTAAACGTAAGTAATCGGATTGTATACATTCATCAACCAGACAAGAGACAAAACAAATGAAACTCGAGTAGCGACGTTCTTTTTCCCGACCAATACGGGTCGTCTCATTAGGCTCTCCTTTGAGAAGATTTGCATTCGCCTTTAAAACAAAATCAAGACTAGTGGAGATAGTAAATTCGAGATTAACAAAATATTTGTGTCTTAGCTGCATTCAGGTATCTCGCTCGTGTTTTGTTTATGGCACCCTCGGACTTGAACTTGCATTGATTGGAGCGTTTGGCTCGCCAGGCGTTTTGGCATACGCTCTTTCTAATCGCAGTTCTCGACAAACGACAATTTTTACGAGGAAAAATAAATATTTCGCGTTTCATCGGCGCCGGTTCTGCTTATTATTCGCATCATTCGCGTGCACGTACCTTTTTTATGGCTTTTGACATTTCCTCTAACACCCCATAAAGGATATTCATGCACGCTGACAGTCTTTTAATGCTAATAACAAGGAGGACTATTTCTAAAATAACTACCTTGTTTCCTGATTCTTCCGGCCTCCACCAGGAAAAGGATCGGCACTAAGAGCACAACCGTTTTCGGCCACATTTTCCACTTTTTTTAACACTCGGTCCGAATACGAATCACCTCGCTTTAACAAAACACCCCCATTTATAGCACATGATGTGAAAAACGCACTGCAATGTTTACACTGGAAGCACGTGGTGGTTAGCTCGGGACGTTTTCAGGCACAAACACTACATGCTAGTGTTGGAAACTGAGGTGAGTTTACCTTCACACAACAGAAATAAACTTGAATGCCCGCCTCTTTTGCGTCGGAGCGTCCCCTTCCCGTCATATTTCAGAAGAGCACTCTGTATTTCTGGTTGCCTGGCCGAAGGGGACGCTCTTCGAATTTATGGCGGGATCACGGACCATATGGGAGTCCTCTACCCTCATATCTACAAGATGAATCAGTCAATACGTTTTGATTCATTTGAACGATCCTTCACTAGAAGTGAACTCAATTTTCGAAATTTTGAGGACGTGCAATAATATTCATGGCTGATTCACCCTGTACATTTTTTTAATAGTTGTTGTGGACGTTGTTTGTCGAAAGGATTGCAAAAAAAGTCATTATTTTAAATATATTTTTTATTAAAGAAACATTTTCTGTACTCCATTAAAGAACACACACGGACATTTCAATTAATAATTTGCTAAAGGACTGTAATTTTCTAACGATTGGTCAACAGTGTGTGAGGGAGGGTGATTTTAATCGAGTTATATCTATGCTGAACCCTTCCAGGTTTCGTTTGCGACAGTTACGACTGCAATATTGACAGAATATTCATCGTAGATATAACTGAACGCGATGACGTGATGCTAAATAATCGAGATTTTGATTGAAAGAACCGAAAAAGCAACGGTTACACAGTTATTTTTTTAATCCAAATAAATGATATGTGATGTGATTATAGTCGAAGCCCGAAATGGAGTCCTAAAGGCTTTCTAGAGAATCAATCTTTGCTAAACATCTGCAGTATTGTTTTTTTTGTAGCGCACAATATCGTTACACAAAAATAAATTTCTTGTGAGCAAATTCGATATGTGTCGATTATTATAAAATACTTCTAATGGAGTGTAAACGTATCATTAGAAGTCCCTGATATGTTTGTTCTGATCTATTTGGCGCGCTTTAATTACCATTTTGTTGTAAAATGCGTAACAAAACCATAATTGTGTGTTATGAAATTTGCCCACAAGACAAATAAGCGTACTACGTCAATTTACAAATGAAGCTGTCCCGAAGCTACTCTAAACATCCCTAAAAGATATGTGTATAAACATACTCATCAGGTCTGCTATAGTAAAAAATGGTACGAAATTTCATAGAATAACATTGGAGTTAGTCGCTTATGTAGCGTTAACGCGGCTTTAGCTCGCCGACGCGAGTTAAAGTGGCGCCACCTTTAGAAAAATTACACTAAAAATACCGCTTACAGTAGCTTATTGTTCTATACATACAAGTTTAGACTCGTTCTTGGATAGACAAATTGAAAATTCGCTTTATTGTTCTAAAGATGGCCGCCGCTGATTAAGGCGGCCGTGGTGCTATACAGATACAGTGCCTCTTCCACTAAATTACATTTATCTAGTTTAAACATACAGTACAAGTGTCATTTCGTATTTGTCTATTGGCTGTGTGCGTTGATTTGAGTACGTTTCCTAAGCTTTCTTCAGTGGCGCATCATCCGAGCAACGCGCCCCCTATCGGCAGTACTGAGCTGTGTGACATCACAATAAACAAACTATTCGGTCTCTCCCAAACCAAAACAAGGAAAAACGAAATAATCGACCCTTCACTAAATACCTCTACATTAGGCTAATAAATTTTTGTTTTTTTTTTTTTTTGTATATTGTCTTTCACACGAAATTGGCGGGGCGACATTTCAATTTCTCGCCTCCGTATCTGGATGTTTTTGATAATTTTTTAAATTTTTTTTTTTGAAAAACTTGGGACATTCACGTGTTTTCTTTGACAGCTATTACCCTTATTTTTTTTGACAGAACAGTTGAGTGTTGAGTTTATAAAGGAAGATACGTAAAATTGCACTGGTTCTTAGAATTATTATTAAATGTTACATAGTCCTTACGGCGTAGCCAATCACACGGTGAAAAAGAGGTCACGTGGTTGACTGTCGGTATCGTAGGTAACTGTGCTGTTGGCCGAGCGCTGGGTTCTGCACTCGACTCACCCTGCAGGCTACGACCCGGCCGCCCCTGCAACAAAACTCACTGTTAATTATCGTTTTAGATTTAATGCGGACTGTCTTTTCCATACAGTGTGAAACATTCAACCACGAGAATGTGGAAATTATAAGGCCACCGAGCTATTACTTCCACGACTGAATTGTTTTAGGTCAGATTTCAGACATGCTTCGACATTCCACATAGATTTGGGAGTTTGGAATTAGGAAATTCGTTTCATTCTTACGATTGACATTTCCCTAGTCGTGGCGGTGAATTGTTGATTTTGGGAGTTGAAATTACAATTATATCCCACGACCGGAAACTACTAATCGAAACTGCTATAACTCAGCAAGTTGAACATAATTAATTCAACGACCGTTGATGGCAACCCAAAGTCATTATAAAATACACAAGAGTTAAAAATCAAACAAACGCCAGAAATGTTATTTTCTCCAACATTTTCTATAAGCTAAGGGTGTCTTTAATCCATTGAGAAATTTAATTAACGATCAATTTTAGCGAACAACGTAACCGATTCTATTTACCAAATAAGCCTCGAATTTTGTGTGAATTAACCTTTACGGTATCAATTAGGTAATTCATTGACATTAAATCAATATTCTGAACCAATCGTGATTAATATTTTACCGAAAGAAATTCAGATGACAGCAAAATTATAATAACTTATTATTATCTATATAATATGCGTTCTATTATTGTTATTATATTAACCAGTCTTGTCAAATTTAATCCTTTTTAAATTTAACCCAGGCTTATCAAAAACTGGTGTATAGATAACGCGATGTGCAGGATTGAGTGACGGGTTGCGTTTTGTTTAATAATTACATTGCAATCGACATGGATTCATACGGGTAATCATAATATGGAATGATGAATTATTAATTTTATGTGGACATTACCTAAGCACTAATTTATCATAATTGAAGGCTCGCATGTCAGTTTCGTCCCAAAAAATATAATGACAATATGTCGATTATTTATACCGATGTCTCCAAAACCTAGCCCCTCTTCTCGTGTCTTTTTTATGAATCAATCAAAAGTTCAAATGAAACATCTTGGTGGCTATATTTTTGTACTCTAAATAAAATTCTGATGTTCAGCATTTAATTTTGTTGTTAAACTAATAAGTGGATTGTTTTTCTTATATTTATTATATATTTTTTTGATGTCATCTATAACTAACTGAAAAGAAAACCTTTTAATTACTAATTTAACAATATGATGAAAACAATAGAGTCAATAGGACCTTGCTTTTTCAGAACAAGAACATGGCAAAAGAAAATAAAAACAAATTTTTGGTCGAACTTAATAATTCAGCGAGAATTTCGGAATATGAGATGAAAGGCTTACGGAAAAATAGGTAATAAAGAGAAACAGACAGCGTTCCTGAACGTAACCTTTTTTTTCTAGAATCATTTACAATCCGCTATTTATAAAACACAGGTTCAGTTATAAATTTCGAAATAAAATTAGTAAAAGTCTTAAACATGTGATCTTTTCAACAGAAGATATAGTTAACTTGTACCTTATTATTTTTTTATTTTTTAAATAGATTTTTCATTAATAGAAATATATAAAACGTATGTCTTAGCGCTTCAACCATTAATTCATCTTAATGAAGCACAAGACGCCAAGACGCCAAAACGCAACCACTGTCAAATGTCAAAATACGTTCGTCAAAGCAAAATCCTGCATGAGGCGACTTGACCGTTTTTTTTTTTTTTTTGAACATATGTTACTTATTGTTATTTTAAATATATATATAGTTGAGAAAAATCATTCCTTTTATAAATCTTTTCGAAAATGTAACTTAGACGGTATCGTTCCACTTGACAATATAGGGGTCATAATTACGTAGAAAGGTTGAATATAGCTGTATGTACCTCAATGTAATTCTTGTTTTTAAAGATTTTGCGCAGTACTAAAATGAAAAATCAAATTATTATTACTCCTTATACGTTTAAGAAATTCTTTCATTAACAAAAAGGGTTGAAAATGAAAATTTGATTTAAATGTCTTCGTTATTTATTTATTTACTGAGAAATTTCTGAAACGGCTGTAAATATCACTTTCTGCACGTTATGAGAAACAATTTATCTATTGATATAACTTTTAATTAGCAAAAATTTATTTGATATCATAATTTAAACTTTATTCTTTTTAGAATTTTCAACATACATTTTGCTCGCAATTTTACAATAAAAATGGTACAAATATTGCACAAAAAATTAAAATAAATAATTATTAAAAAAGAACTATCATTGTCCTGAATAATTATTCGGAATGTATTTTTTAATGTCATACATTAAACATCAAGGTGTTCAAAATTTAATTAGTTTAATTAAAATTAATTAGTTACCAAAAAAAATTATACGTTAAATTTTCCTTTTTTAAATTTAGTAGTTTACGTATTTTCCTTTTTTGGAATTTGTTATCTGTTTTATAAAACTGAAATAATGCTGCGATCTTTATGACAATGATCATATTTCAATATTATGATTTAAGAGTAAAAAGCCCCTCGAAATTTATTCTGCAATTGTAGCCCAAAACACTTCCGGGTTATGACGTAACTTATCTACAGGTCCCGGAAAATGACGTAATAAAACAGGTCACTTTATTGCATCTGAGCTTTTTAAAAGAAGAACAACAAAACGATGGTCGCCTTGATGGACGGCGTGGGGTGCTCGCATCGACCACAAATAATATTAGATATAGTAGTTTCCATGTTTTCATCCCTCGCCTATTAAATTACAAGACGTTTACTTTTTTATAGCACTGTCATTGATACGTGAAGGGTTACTCGTGTCACGTACACGTTTTACGTTTACTATACAATTATTGAAGCTCTTTATTCTTCCCGTTTCCTAGAAGTCAATTACTCAACGTTGCATAGATCGAAATTAAAGAACGGTTTTACGAGTTTTATTACAGCTCCTTTTCATTTTTACCGTTGTGTTGGGAAGGTTTTTAAGAGAAAACGTGGGAAACCAACCCCTTTTTTTATGCCTTTCGTAACTGGGAAAGTTGCTCTGAAGGATGCCCATTGAGGTTTTGTTGCGCTAAAGTAATGCTTGATATTATCTTCTAATAAATTATTAAAACTTTAACGTCTTCTGAACGACCGATTTCATTTGGATCATTACGAAAATGACTGAAAGTTACAAGAAACTAGGTTTTACTGTTTATTGATCCGTATTATCAATACACTAAATCATAAATATATGTTACTATGAATAAAAGAAAATGTACAGCAAGCAACAAAAATAAGGTTGTGTCAAATAGTTTGCAGCTGATGGATTTGTATATTTGTCGGTCGATCCGCCAGTCGTTTTTTCGAAATATATACTTTATACTTTCCATTTTTTTTGCTCAATATCCAAAAAAAATGAAATATTATCGAAGGCTTCTTCAAACATGTGGAATAATAATTACAATTGTTATTTTGTGCTTAAAAATGTTTGTTGTGTTTTTTCGTAGAAAATTTAGCTATCCTATATATAGCACACTGGTTAAGACAACAAGCTCTGACAAGTTTATACCCGCAACGACGTTAATTTATTTGAATAACTTGGGGTTTAGAACAACAGGGACAACAAGTGAAAATAGAATGGAAAAATACCTTCTTAAAGGAATAGAAAACTACAATAACAATAACCAACACGTCCTTATGATTATAAATTTGATAAAAAGGTGAAGTTTTGATAGTAAAATGGCATGGTAATTATAGGTAGTAAATATGAATTATGATAACATTCAGCCACTGAAAAGAACAAATCGCTGGAATAGAGTTTGAAAAGAAACAATAAGCATTTTAAAATCTAACAGTGGCGGCTTGTCCTAAGCGGGATAAGGGCACGTGCCCACTCTTTTCTAGCCGTCCAAATAATGAAAAAATTAATTTGCTGGAACATGTTTTCAATTTTTCCCGCTGAACATTAGTTACATATTGGCTATCAGAGAAATTCCTTNNTAGCGTGAGCCTCTTTTAGAGCCTCCGAACGAGCACGAGAGTGTAGGCGATAATCGCCGACTTCAGATCCGATGAGACACATTTAAACCAAACTCGACGCGTTTATTTGCTTTCATTTTTACCAAACAGCAGAATTTATGGTCCAGGTTCTATGAACATGCTGAAAATGAAGCAAGATCAGCCTGTTCGGTATATTCTGGAATCTCTAACAGTTCCTTGCAGCTAAAAGGTTTTAATAAAACAAAAAGGCAAGCTTACGCCAGACTTTCAAATAAAATGTACAATGATGTTAGTAAAACACAATTTAACAGAGAGTTTAACAAAAATATTTATGATAAATATGAGTGGATGTGTGGTCCTTCGATAAATAAGTTATTTTGTTTTGTTTGTTGTTCAAAAGGAACGTATCGGCACGTTGTAAATGATTTAAAATACACATCAGAAAGAGCAAAAACACCAAAGTTCGGTCGACCATCTAAATGCGCATATAGACTTCATTGTTTTGGGGAAAATTGATATTTACGGTTATTTACGAAATAACAATGAAGATGTGAAAAAAATCGTCAAATTTTGCATCGTTTAATTTATTTCCATTCGATTTAAATTGTAAACTGGCTCTAAGGGTACGACAAGTTTTTACATTTTATTTTTTTGTGCGCTTCCATGAAAAACCACCGGGAGCCGCCACTGCAATCTAATGTCAAAAAGTCCTATTATTATTCATCGATTTTTGGACTGATGTTTTGGATGGACATGATTTAATTAATTATTTAGAATTCAGAAGGGCAATTATCTGAAAATCAACTCTAAGGGAACGATAGGAAAATGACATGCCTCTAGGGTAGCCCCTGATGTCTAGATGGGGCATCGAGAAAAGCGACGAAGTCGTCAATATTCAATATGCAAAAGAGTATCTCTAACATTTTATACTGTAGCATTATACGTTGAATGTCTCACGTCTTGCACTGTAAAAGTTGACGTCTTCTAACATGTGTTCTATATACAGGTGTTTCAAAATAGATGTTCGAATAGGAAATGGATATAATGCTTTTGTATGATGAAACACTTGAAAATGATGTCCAAGCTTGACGACTATACATGAAACGTTATGTTATCATGAACGTCGTATTTCTAATGTTCATATTTTTGCACCAATGTACGTCGTCGAGATCATGCTTTATTTAAGCTTCAAATGCATAATCGTATAAGAAAACGTAGAAAAGATATTTTGGCTGTTATTGAAGCTCGATCAGATACGAAGACCTGCACTTCAACATGATATCTCATATGGGTCAGTTTGGCAAATTTTAAACATGCAACAGCTGTCCGTATATATTCAGTTGAAGCTTGTGAATGGATTATTGAAAAAGTGAATGTGCAACCAAGCTTTCTAAATTGTTTACTACCAAGCGATAAAGCTGTCTTTACCAGAGAAAGTGTTCATAATACACAAATTTGAGCGGACTAAAATCCACACGCTAATATAATTTCCAGGAAGAATTTTCCAAGGATGTATAGGCAGAAATCCTAAACGTACATACAACTTATTGAACCTTACATTTTATCACACCATCTTAATATTGAACAATATTGTTTGAATGATGTTTTCTTTTGTTCACTAGAAGAAGTGATACACGAAGGTACACGAAGGTATTTGTTGTATTTACATGGATAGGACGTAATGGTCTAGTTCCATAGCCTGTCAGAGCACTATCAACATCCAATTCTTGAATGTTCTCGATTTAAATCACTTAAATATGTATTTTTCTTTAACATTGTTACAATCAATATCTTCTAGAAACCGAATTTTCTTATGTAACATTCATACTGAATAAAAATTAAATGCAAAAACACAGCAAACATTGTTTGACTAATGCTTTTAAATCCACTTTCTCGTTACATTTTGTCTTAAGTGCTTAGAAAGAAGACGTTGATTATAACTAACAATTATTCTGATTATAACTAACAACAACCTTTCGTTATTAACTTGTCTTAACAGTGTAACACATAAAGTTCAACACACATGAAATATCATAAGCGGGTATCACTTTTGCGGTAAATTTATAGTGAACTTTAACTCCAAATTTTTCGAAAAAATNNAGGCAAAAAGTAACAATTCTGATTATCAGTCAACTAAACTACACTCCCTATTGTAAAAATTCTACTTAGATAATCTTGATGAAATTGTACAGAGAAATGAAGAAAATACAATAGAAAACTTAATCACTTTTGGTCACAATGCAAGTATTTAGATCTTTGATATCCTGACCATAGAATTATTAATATCTTCCTAAGAAAGCGCATGTTAACTTGTTTGAAGCTATTGGTAGACTCGTAGACTTGATTGAATAAGGCTTAAAGCATATCAAGGACCTCTCTTAACAAAGACAATCTAACAAGAAAAGCTCTTGTTAAAGATAAATTTAACTTTCAAGTCTGTGTCAGTTAACATAATTAGAGTTATGGGTTCAATACAGTCCATTTATGGACGAATCGTACCGTCCTTATCGCTTACTTGCTATTCCAAATTGGAATGATAGTACTGCGAGGATGAATCTTTAATGATTAATTCAAATTCTGCTTTGATGTTTAGAAGAGGGGTGAAAAATAAAATTTGGAATCGTCGGAAGACGTCATTCGCATTAACTCCCGGTGTAACGGTTTGGAGGTAACAAGTTATGGGAACAAATCACTTCTTGTACTCATATCCAGTGCAGAATTCTGGCAGGATAATTTAAAAGTACATGCGGCTGATGTTTCCAGAACATGTTTGCCATGATTCTCCAGGTCGAGTGGCGCTGCAATTTCCATGACAGCAATTTAAATTTTGATTTTTTATTATATTCAGTGCCGGTGCTTGACGGGTTTGGAAAAAGAAGATAATTAGGATAAGTGAATGGTTTTCAATTTTTTGTCAGAACTTGGCAATAACATTAAAGGAGCTGCACCTGCGGCGTCTGCCATAAATCGGACCTCTAAACGGTTGTGTTTCTGGGAATCTGCCAGAGGCTTACCTGCTGCTAGACGAACCATTCGTCTTTCTGACTTTGCGAGACTAGATCGGCGTCTCCGCCGTTGACAGGCGCGTGGTGCGCCGCATGTCTCACTTTGCCTGGCAGTAGAGGCGGGCCCGGGCCGGCGTGCTGAGGCGGAACCCTAGTGGGCCCGCAGGGTGGCGCCAGTTTCCCTGAACGGCAGTAGCTGTGGCGGCGCCCGACCCCGTCAACGTGGTCATACTGGCCCCCTGCTTCATGGCACCATTAGATCCGTACATCTGCTGCACTGGAACAGCGACAGAAGCCATTAGCAACTTTTTATGGGACACATCAATTGATAGTGGAGCCAAATGCTGCCTAAATCTGGAATAAATTCACATCTTAATGAATTTTATGTGGGCGATTACCGGCGTTATCGCGGATTAGGTCCCACCAGACCCACGTCAGCTAATTTCGCCATTTGGAAAAATGACGACCATATTTTCAGTCACATATACGGTACGTGTTTTTACAAAAAAAAA
>QDEB01042413.1:511-25537 GCA_004193795.1 Asbolus verrucosus | reverse complement strand
TTGACAAATACATTTTTGTACTCATAACCTCAAAATAGGTTGTTCTCGATGCATGGAAAAACGCATTTCCCGCATTGCGATGCTTTTTACTTTGCCAGAGAAACTGGGGGGAATTGCGCTGTGCGGTTGGTATTAGATGAAAAACATAAAACGTCAAACACTCGTATCAAACGTAAATTAAGAGTGAAATCCCAACGATACTTACATATTTACACAATAAATCAGGAAATGAGGAAGCAAACTCAATGTTGCTTCCTTTGCTGCTTCCTTGATTCCAGGTGGTGTCAAAGATTCTTCGGAATCGCTCATTTTTTACAAAATTATATCAGAAAATTACAAAATGATGGTACAGTTTTTCAAGTTTGAACCATAGCAACATAATAACCACGGAGTGCCAGATGCGAGCAGTGCTACCGACTCAGTAAAAAGTAAAATACTAATAATATCAAATTATTTATTTGTACATAATTTTGAGTTATTTGTTGCAAAAAACCTTGTACCTAACATTTTCGGGAAAAATTTTCCCCAATTCCCTTCGGCCGTGCTGCAAACAAAGTGCTCGTCTGGGAAAATTAATTTCCCGAACACGAAAGGTAAATAACTATTTCAAAAGTCTGTAAGTCTTTCGTGCACTATCGCAAATAAAAATGTTCAGAGAGAGAGAGAGCACTGGGCACAATTTTTGACACATATAGATACCCCTTAGTAAATGTCCACATTGTACGTGAAAATCAAGGTACCTACAAAAACAATTAAATTAAATTTTGTTAGTATAACAAGAAAAATAAATTTAAATGCAGGCACGATAATCACTATTTGATGAAGCGGGCACATTTAATCATTAATGATTACTATCTAGTTAAAAAAAGGGATTACATGAAAAAATCACCTCATACTTACAAATTAACAAAAACTTAATTACCTAACGTAAATTAATGTTATTAAAACGAATAGAGGATATTAAAAAAAACACTTTATGCATAAATATACAGCTATTTATAATATTTACAACAAAAAGTATGTAGGGAAAAATGAGATATAGAAAGTAAATTGTAGTGGCTTCCTACAGTTTCTTTTTTTGGTATATTGATAAATGTTGCACGCATAAAAGTAAAAAAAGTTTTTTTTTTTGTTCACATGCATAAAACGGGTGGAAATGGAAATTTTCCAAACATGAGATTCTGTATTTACAATACATTGTACATTCGAATGTCTGGTGGTAATCTAAATTTTCCTATAAAAATCTTTCTGGAAAGGTTCCAGACTTGATGATAACAATTTATTTTTGTCCGCGGCAATAAAACTGGCAAAGCGATTGTGAAAGATAAGAGTGAAAAATATGTTGTTTTAATTGCGCCCGACCTAAACAAATAAAGCTGTTTTTGTTCGAGTTATAATTATTTCGTGTTTCGCCCAGCAATATTTACGCATTAGCCAAGACAAAAATTGTGTGGGGCCGGTTCTGTTGTGTGTATAAAGACGAGAATTCTGTGCGAAGCGAGAAATTGACGATAAAGTACATTTTAGCAGAGAAAAGTGGAACATACTCGATATGATTATACAATGTTCACATGCATGTGTGCACGCAAATTATGGCTGCGTACATCACATTTGTTCATTGAACGACCAATCAGGCAAGTCCACTGTTTGTAGGACATGCCGTTTGTCCTCTCGTTTTTCTGAACGGTTCGCTAACCACGAGCGACATTGCGCGATTTTTATACCTGTGTGATCAAGGTTCACGAATTCCCGGTGCTTACTGGAATTAAATTCATACACCTCGTGGGACAACAAAGCCCATCTGAAAATTTTGTGGAGGATAATTCCAAGTGTAAAGTTATTAAAATGCCACTCAAGCTTTCTACCTGGCTAGAAAACAAATGGACCCACACAAAACAAAAGAGAAACAATTAAAAAGTGTAAATTACAAACAGAAATCTCGTTCGAGATGAAAAATTAAACCAAATGAAAAATCACTTTTGTGAAATATCGTTTCTGTTGTTTCTTCCTTTGACTTATTTCTTTTTTTGGCGATTATACCTCTCTGAGTTAATAACTTCGCATTGCCGACGTCTTCCGAGTTCGGACTAGTGATATATTCTTCGTCGGGCACAGGTTAGCATGATGAATTATACACCTGCAACACAAACGGACTTTCCTTTGACAAAGTAATCCTTTCAAAGCAACGGATGAAGCGCAAATAAAAATGCAAGGCTAGATGTGGCAAAAGTGGACGTGCAGGAAGAGATCTGACAGCGATATAGCACTTTTCAAGCATTCCAATGAATTATTTAAAGAGCTATTTTGTTTTACAATGGTCGACGCACATTACGTCACGGTTTGCTACAGTTGCTGTCGAAACTCTTTGATGTTGCACTATTTATTATTGACGAAAGCTTCTGCATAGCGTTCACGACAATAATTACAGCTGGTTTTATACACAGTCACAGGAAGCGATAAGATAATATCCCAGAAGTAGATTCAGCTTAATCTGAGCTTCCACATAATATTTAACATTAATGAAGATTACACGTTTCCTGAAGTTTGTTTCCTTCATGCAGGATCCGCAATTTTTTTGTACGAGAAAAGGCGATTCAGTAATCAGACATTAATATTTTTCCGCTAAATTATACCTTCTCGAAGATGAATTCACCAGTAATTCAATTGCTATATTAGCTAATCCATTTGGAATATGTCGGATACAATATATTAAATTTAATAACATTTCCTGTTTTTTCATCAGCGGTCTTCTAACAGTGGATACTGTTTTTTTTTATTGGGGGGGGGGGGGATTTATGATCAATTTCCCAGCAAGTTTCAAAATAGAAGGTAATATTTTTGTATCAGTAGGTAAATTAAAAGTTTCTCTTTTAAATTATGCGTTGTTAAAAATCACTGATTTTTAAAAATTCTGCGGTGTAATTGGTAATAAAACTTTATAATAGAAAATATGTCGTTCCGTTTTCTAACATCGTTAATCGAATAGTTGTAAAAATTATAGTGCTTTATAATATTCTGATAAAGATTCATGTTCATTAAATCTACAATTTTAATTTTATCTAAATATTAAACTTTTACAAATTGTTTATAGTCTCTACGTCTTCCAGTAAAAATTTTCTTAAAGTTTTTTAAATGCGTCTAAATGGTTTAAGTACGTCAGTTGTTGACCGATCATCTAACTTTGCAAAAAATAACGGAATTCATAAACAGAGAATATCCTCAAAGCGCATTGCAATGTAAAACAGTTTCTATTATAGAGTAGAATAACTCAAGAAACATTTTCGTTTTCGAAAGTTAACAGTTTCTTTGCCATAGCTACAATCGAATTTTAAATTGGTTGAGTGATATCTGTTGAAAATAAACTTCGACAATGTTATTAACAAAAATAAAATTGAAGATAAATTTTACTAAAAAATATTTTTGGACATTTTCACTTATAATCAAAAAGTAATGAAAATTAAAAATTAAAAAACATTTTATCTTCAATTTACTATTTATATTGTTAGTAAAAAACAGTGTATTTGTTTTTATTGTCATGATGAAACGTTAGGTTCCTCAAACTTTCTTGAAATGACATTTGTATATTTTCAAAGGCGCCACAATTCTACAAAATTTAGTTGATGTGAAACGAATGTATATGTACATGAAACTTCAAGAGAGTGGAAGGGGTGTTCAGTTAAATTTCCCCCAACGAGGTAGCCACCATCTCTTCCAAATTCAGTGAGAGCTCTTGTCAAGATACATCAGCATAACTATGAAGTTACCTACACTTGAGGCATTAAACTGTTTTTATTGGTTACAATAAAACATTTCTGAATTGTTCGGTGATGTGTCAAAAAGTTTGTTGCACAAGTGAGAAATTACATGACATTTTTATTTTGCGTTTTTCTATATAAAAAAATCATCTTATCCTTATNNTGGTAGTTTTAGGTAAGGTGACCTGGTTGTGGTTTTCTTCAGTAGGATGTGCCCTCCATGAAATTAGTTTTTTAGCACACTTATCCAGGGCAAAGAGTTAGAAATAATTTTTGAAAGACCAGAAATTTATGTAAATTTAGAGGCCATTGCACGTATGAGAGGGACAACCAGTTCTGTTGTGATCATAGGTGCCCCACATGCATATTAATGATGGTTCCATATTTCCTGAAATTTGTTTCCCCAGAAGCATCTGTAATTTTTTTGTGTGACAAAGGCTGCATTCAGCGATGCAAACAGTGACATAAACATAGGTACAGTAGCGCAACCAGCGGGAGGGCGTCAAGTCCAGCGTGTAATCAGGGGGCACCTATGGTGTCGACATTAGGCTCCATTACCCAGTGGAGCGATACCTTTTCATAGAGGATTAGCTTGGACTATGATCGAGCCAAAGGTGCAATCGACAACACCTTTTAAGACCTATCAGCGCCTTTGATCGAGCGACAGATAGTACTCAGAAGGCATTGTGATCGAGAGACCTTCTTTTGGCGCTTTCAAATCTGATTTTAATGACGGACAAAGGGACACGCCCGCTATCTCGTTTACAGTTTGGAGCTGGAAGCGCGTGAAATGGGATTTGGAGATGGGACAGATGGTGCGGGGAAGATGATCACTGTCTATTCCGTCAATTATTACAAAAATAACGCGTCGTGCAAATATGAACGGTTCATTGATTAAAATTGTGGACGGAGCGTGCACACGCCAGCGGACTCTATTAAAATTCGAACAGAAGTCGGATTTGCTTTGACACCCTTTACTTTGAAGTGCATCAACCGTCTAGTCTTTAATCGCAATTGGCGATTTGACTGGAAATTTCCACTTTGGGCTTTCATACGTCAACAGGGGAAAAAAAGGAGCACGCAGACGGAACGTGATTGAAATTTTCGCAGACAGTTTGTCAAATAATACAAAACACCTAATTATAACAGTTTATCGAGCCGCTACGTAATATCGTAAATAGCAAGATTTTATCACCAAATATTAAATTCAAAATTACGATTAGAGCACTCTAATCTTCTAGCCATGAGATAGGGCAAAGTTATATTATTTCACTTGAACCGTGAGAACCTTCCAGCTGAACGGTGGGCCATCGAAGTCTTCAGGAAGAAGCGCCAAGGGTTCGGGCTCGTCGTTCAGTTGGTCGACTGCGTTTCAGCGCATATAATTCAAATATATAATATTAATACTTGAACAAGATAATTGTTGTTTAATATTCCTGTACAGCAGTGTCATAAGTAAATATAAAATTATGTGTTTTCCTGTTAAACAATGTTTTAACTCTCTGCACAGTAGCTCTACAAATATTACTATAAATAATGTATATACCGTAAAATTTATGTGTGTACTTTTTTGTTGTTGTTTTATACATCTCTGTATAAACACTCCGTTTCCACCTGCTACTGCCACAGATTTCTTATCTCGAAACACGTAACAATGCTCGTTCACAATATGCAAGAAATGAAATAATGGACTCGTAGTCACAATTATTATAACATTTACTTCTGCTTCTATGGAAGCCGCAAACTAATTATCACGCCTTTAATTAGATTCCTTGTTATAAGGTAATGAAAGACTCGGGGAAAATCCGAAATAGAGCATTAATTTGCTTGTTTGGTGAAGGATATGCGACCTAAATGTCCGCACAAGTAGCGATAATTTATTAATATCTGTAGATAAACACGTTTCTTCTTGTAATAGCACACCCAATTAGTAAAGAAACTTTAATTGCAAGTGTAACACACCCTTTCGGAAGGGTAGAACTAAACCTCACCATTACCATTAGTTGAACATTGTGTGTTTCTATACAATTTGAATCAACAGTTCGGCACGAACATGCGAACAAGCCAAACGCATTAAGACGAGATTATTGAATTTATTCAACAGAAAAGCGAAAACCTATTAAGAAGAATATAATCAGGACCCAAATTAAAAAAGAAAAATTAAAAACACCAATTAATCACTGTCGAAAAATAAGACATTTCGACGAAACCAATATTCGTCTGAGAGAAAAATCCTCGCTCGTTTAATAGGAGATCGGAATGTTCTTTGGGGTGCAAATTCTTTCCAAATTAGCCCAGGGAGAGTTAATGAAGGAAGAAATGTTACGTTTTCTACTAATTTAAAAAGGAAAAGGGGAACGTCGATCTTACGACTTCATTTTTTAAAGTTCGCAGTTTTATGTTCACCGACTTAATTAATTCGTCACTGGGGACGACTCTGATTTGAGAAATTTTTAAATAAATTTCATCTCACCAATGAATTTTTCGCATTTTTCCATGCTTTATTAAATATTTCTTAGAATGTAATTAACAGCGAGGGGAATTATTTTTAAGTATCTATCTTTAAATAAAAGGAAGACCCGTTCAAAGAAAAAATCCATCTCTGTCGCAGAAAGAGATAGGTACCCCTTTCCTCTGCCGCAACTGAAGGGGAGTTTCAACCGAATTCTATTAACAATAATTATTCGATTACATTTTCAGAAATAAAATTTGATAAGAGAGTCGCAGAAAACAAAATCTGCATCTTAATTAATATAATTAACTAGAAAGGCTAAGATGATTATCCATCCATCCATCCATCTTCGTGTAGCTGTATGTAATACATACTACGTTTACTCTAATCGCATAATATACGAAATGAACTGGATATAAACATAAAATCGATAGATTAATGATATGTTATAAAACGTAATCGCGCAAATATTTAATTCCAAATGTGCGTTTTGCCATAACCTATCTGACGGCTCGGTAATTACACCAAGAACTACGTTATTAATGGATACCGCTATTAACTGATGGTGTCTTGAAATGAAGACGAGCAATTTCAAAAAGTTGAAGAATTTTATGCGAAACTCAGATTTTAAAAATTTTGCAATAGTTTCAGTTCGCTGAAATTAAATTGTTATTTTATGTCCTCTCTTTACTTTGATGTTATATATTCATATTGATAGTAAAACTATGATTAATTATTGAATTATTCTTGTGAAATTATGCATAGCTGCAAAGTCTTTATATTTGTACAAACGTTTTTACGAAGATTGAGGTTAATCTACTCGAATTTGAAAAAGTAATTTTTTTATTTGTATTTCGAAACTAAAATTTTTGTTCATTATGTAAAAAAATATGAAAATTTCGAAGGTATGCGTTCATAAAATTTCATTATAACACTGTAATATTTTGTTCGAATCTGGTTATCACATTAAGCAGCCTAGTGCCAGTGTTATTGATATTGTTTTAATTGTTAAAAATTCTCGATATTCATTGAAAAAAGAGTACTTTGGTTTGAGAAATTTTATCAGATTTCAATCATGTAACAATTAGAGATGAGGCTCTTTTTGGAAAAAATGATTTATCTGATTTAAATACGAGAAATTTGCTGTATGGTATTTGCATGGTATCAGTTGAATTTTTATTTACATTTTTTGAAGAAAGAATGTTATTTTGCTTAAAATGTCTCTAATAATTTTGTTTTACAATCAAAACGATC
Source organism: Asbolus verrucosus (assembly GCA_004193795.1). Taxonomy (NCBI): domain Eukaryota; kingdom Metazoa; phylum Arthropoda; class Insecta; order Coleoptera; family Tenebrionidae; genus Asbolus; species Asbolus verrucosus. The sequence continues at coordinate 18,076 of QDEB01042413.1, read as the reverse complement.
ATTATCACTTCTCTGCTTTTAATGTTTTTCTTTGTACATTCATCTATAATATAGCCATGAAATACTCGTAATTAGCAATTGTTTTTAAATTATTATGTTCTAATAATGATGTATGTAGTTCTCGCGAAATTATCTTTTATGGTACGAGTGAAAGCGAAGGAAACATTGCTATTACTAATAATAGTAATGGTTGCTATTATTGTCCCGAGGTCAAAATCATTCATATAAGATAATAGATTTTATCTGAATTCAAACTGTCATATGCTTATGTTGAAATTTCAAAAAGTGTTCAGTTTTTGTACGTTTGTTTTCGCTATATACAGTATGTTTTACTAGTGACTGATCTTAAATGATACATTATACCTTTGGAACATTAACGCAAAGTTCCAGTTTCAGATTGCATATGGTTAAGCACTTACATCCAGAATTGTACCAATCTAGAAAAAAATGATAGGAAAGGCTGGAAGTGAAATGCATTAGTCTCAAAACGCGCAAGTCTCAAGAGAGCTACAGACAATAAAAAGTTGCTCGCACAGCTACTTCTAAGTGACTCGCATATATAATTATGTGCCAATTCCAACACATTTTTGACCTTGACATTTGAGATTAATATCTTAATAACTAATTAATTCATTTAAGATATACAAAAATGGAAAGTGCAGGTTTTTTGTTTTGGAGAATTTAAATTACTTAATATCATACCTACTGGTGTTTTATTTATAATCAGTTACTCATTCACTTTTACTCTTACTTTTCCTGCGTTAACTGTAGGGAAGTATTGTAATCGAATAAAATGGACGATGACCTGGACCTGGAATTTCTGTCTTTTCATAAATCAATTTCTTCTCTTGTACTGTAATGTGTTTATGACCAGTATGTGATTCTGACTAGCGACAAGACATTCGATTTAAATATGTAATGTATCAAATTTGTCATTTTACTTCCCTTGCGTACCCCAAAAGAGAATAACCTTTTAACTCATACCCTGTAGAGTGATTTCCGTTAGTGTGTCTGTTGGTCTATCCGTAGAAAATTTCTGAATCTCATCAGATTTCAGAAACCATTGATTGGATTCTTTTAAAATTCGACATCCACTTGCAAAATCATTATTAACTTTATTTTGAAATCTAAACATGACACTTAGTTTTTCTTAGTCAAAATATTTTTCCAAGGCAACTATTTATGTTTTCAAAGCGCACATGTTTATGGTCTAATAAAATAAAATTTTACAACAGTGAATTCTAGTTTAAAATGACAGACTTTTTTGCAAAAGGGACATTGTTAATTTTTTTTAGGATTTTTGTTTATGTATACAATTTTTCCAGATTTTCATTTGTTTGTGAGTGGTGGTCGACTTCTTGATTCTTTTTTCATATTTTTGAAAAATGTTTCAGTTCTCTTGATGACATGTCTTACTTTTTTACTTACGTTTTGTAGAAGCACGCATGAGGGATTTTTTTCAGTGGCGCGCTGTGTAATTTTATTTTGAGTGAATTAGTGTGATTTTCGATGTTCTGGTAGTTCTTAACATATTGCAAAAGTGCTTATATAATGCCAGTTATCTGTTTGTCGTTGATAGGAATAGTTGTAATGAATTTATTCGGCTTAGCTATTTAAACAGGACAGGCAATCAATAAGCGATTCGAGTATAATAAAAGTAGATTCGCAGCTTTTGGCGGAGTGTAATGATAAAGATAATGGCGAATGAGTTGATTTTATGCGGGCTCATAACCTGTAACAAGTGAAAACAATATTATTCTCAATAATCCCAGCCAAATCTCCCAACAGTAATTGGCCTTTTGTTGGCGCGTTTCACGTCGAATTAAAACTCATTTAAATAATATAATCTAGCAAGCGGTGCGAAGTTTCGCTTATTAAAACATTGCAGTGTCGCTGGTAAGCCCGGAACTCGGAAATTGCGATGTATAAATTCACCTTAAGATGACGTTAATGAAATTTTCTTATTTCTGTATTTATTGCGCCCGTGTGTCTGTTAAAACATGCCTCAACCCGGGGATTATACAGGTTGCCCGTTTTTGTCAGCTATTTCATTAGGAGGTGCGAAACATGTCGCGAACTACGAACCGACCCCTTTACCCGGCAATTTCTACTATTACTCGGGGAGAGAATTTTATAATTCATGTAATAATACTGAGCCGGAACGAAATTAAAACTTTTCACGAGAAGGAAACATAAAAACTGAATTTTTAATTATACAATTCAAGCAAACAAAAATCCCATTTTTACTTTTAATTAGTGCGGGAAGGCGTAGTCCGTAAGCTCTCTTGGTCGGGATCGAGCTTCCCTCAGAAGAAATTATAAAATTTGTGTAATTACCTTCCCGGTAATACCTGTGGCGGTCGCAGGTGGCTCTCTACATCTTTAATTAATGCCATTACATATTCATCAGTCGGAAAAGGGTTGCGAGCTTAAAAATATATTTGCTTCACTCGGCATTTCACGCCCTTTACTTCTCCTCCTTAAGTACATTTCGGGTTTTATTTGTTTATTAAGACGCTCAGGGTCGCGGAATTACTTAATTATCCACCTCAAACAACCACCCCACTTTCGCAAACGCCAGGTCAAAAATTTGTTGAATATTTAATCTTAGATGGCGTCAATCACGCCTCGAAAATGTCTTGAAAGATAGCGAACATCACATTTTCCCAACAGGCTGTATTCGTATTACAGATTTTACAATCCCGAATCATTTTTGATACAATGTATAAAGTATTCGACATTGTTTGTGTTTATAGTTAAAAAAANNTCAAAAACTGATTTGAAGTCGCTATATGTAAAGATCGTTTGATAGTGATACAAAATTATGTAATTAGAAGATTTAAGGACAAATTTTTATGGGTGCAGTCTACCGAGATAATGAGACACTTAAAAAAAACCTTGCAAGTGATGTTAATATGTACTTCAACAATGAACTGAACCAACAAGTCTGATTTAAATTTATTAAAATTTATTAATTGTGATCAAAGCATTGTTTATAAAAACAAAAACCAAAACTTATCCTTTCAAAATTGTATGATATCATTTTCTTTTCCTTTCTTCAAATTGATCAATAGCTTCCAGCTTTATTTCCTGTGTTGCTTCAGATATGGTCATTATTATGTGATGAGTAAAGTTTCCATTAAATTTCATTCCTCACTATCTTTTTAGACATTTAAAATTTGGGGATTGTGAGCAATATTGTTAAAAATATTGCGAAATTCCCTTGTGAGTTTAGTTTATGTAGTTTAAACATTTCTTACTAAATTCTTACTATCTTTAAGTTCTTCTGTATGTGCTTCAAATCTTACTCATGTCTATTTAATTTATGTAACATTCTACGATTCTGAAGAATTAATGTTAAAACCAGGTCATGGATTGCATTAGTAGTTTACTTTGAGAAAATTTAAATTCAAGGAAAAACCATTGGCACAGTGAAAACAAAGGGAGTTTTCAGTGATGTCGAAAAATTATGAGAATTAGCTCTTTCAGGCTATCAAACCATGCAAAAATAACAAAGAATTTTTTTAGTGTTCTTCTTGTATGTTGGTTATCTGAGTGTTGGTATTGATTTAAAAATTAGTTTATAAATAAAAATTTCCTTTAATGAGCTATAGCAGATTCAGCTGATTGTCAAAAATGTTTCAGATGAGTATGCCGGAAAATTAATTAAAATTAATAACTTCTCTCGACATTAATCCAATATGTTAAATACCTAAAACTTTGCGCCACAGTTTAAGAGACAAATCATATTTCAAGTTAAATTCCGTAAAGATGGATTAAGGTGTATTGTAAGTTTCTTAATAATCTGATAAAGTTTTCTTTTTGTACGGTTTCTGAGCTCCCTTTATTTCACTATAAATAGTAATATTGACTATTTTTCTAGACCAGTGTAGAACTATCTATTAATAATTATTATATATTGAATTTAAACATTTAAATTAGATAAAATGTAGATACTAAAGCTTAGTTTATTGAATTTTTCAAACTGTTTGAGAATTTTTTTACTATATTTTTTTAAAATATCGGTAACTGTTCATATTCTCAAAGTTGCCATTAAAGAGCTTTACTTAAGATGTACGCTTACCTTTAAATTATTACTACTATATGCTGGTGCAATATTGGATTTCATCCTGATGGTTGGTGGTGCGTCATTGAGTTACATATTGTGGGGAACTCAATCAGACATCATAATTAATTTATGGCAACTAATGAAGTCTTACTAGATTTGGAGCGGATGGGCTCGTAGTAGAAATGGAATTGTATTTTCGTTTCCCTCTTCATTCGCATCCCTTTACGAATTTCTGAAACCGCATCAAATTAATTATGAGCACTTAGGGCCTGCAAAATCAAACATCACAAAATTTTTCAAGTTAGCGTTTCCGCTTAGTCTGCACTTTTAAATAAATTCACCCCTATTCCATATCGTATTTCAATCACTTCGGTTTTTATCATAAAAGATCGAATGCGACAAGAACGCTAAAACAATGCGAAGTGGAACTCTTCAGACTGCACCCTCTATACTGGCACCCTTATCTGGTCAAAGATACCACTTCTTTTTTTTTTTTGCTTAATTATTTCATTTTCTGGTACGCAACTCTAAATTATGCATATGCAAATAATTATTAAGTAATAAAATAATAATGTCTAACGTTTCTTTTTACCGGAAACACTTTTCAGCATACAACCTGCAAGAAGAGGTCAGAATTAAATTACATGTGAATGAATTTTATCATTCATAGTCTTCATTGTTCACGCAGGAGTAATTAGGAAGTGTTTGTAGTCTACCTGCTTATTAAGCTCTCATTTTAAAAGATGCAATTAATTTGATTTACATTTCTACATTTCCTTACAGATAACGTATTCATATGCACACCTAATAATACACAAATAAAATTAAAACATTAATTTGGCCGTAGTTCTCTCTGTAATACCTTGTAATTTAACGCGTTGGGCGTATGCCCATTAAATTTGCTTAATGTTCAGTGAACACACACTACTACTTCTGACTGACAGTTCTTTTTTTCTCTTGCTACTAGACTTAATTTAATCTGCATACTTCCGTTTGTTTTAATTGTAAATCCTCAAAAATTCCCAAGCACTTGAAACTTCGCCACTAGTCGAAAGTCGAAATCTTTCAAAACAAATATCGTAATTAACACAAAGAATGCAAGTTCAGTTTGATATGTAATTAGCTCACAATGAACTGAATGTAATTGGAATTCCGATGCGGGGAAAATGATTAACAGTTGGCACAGCAAACTGGTATGCTTAGTTTATGAATCCTCAATCAACTTCGATCAGAACTCTTCGTCTTAGGCGGAATATTCCACAGCTCCAGCTCTAGAAAAACTGCAAAAAACCTTATCTTACGTTAAGCATCCACGGCTGCAAATATTCATCACATGCACACTGCCATTATTGAAGTAAACATACCCACGCATTGTATAATGAATTTGGTTTGGCAATAGAAATATAAATTAATTTAATTACATTTCCATTTGGAAATTCTATATCCTCTGGATAAATTATGTGATGTTAATCAAAATCATATACAGATACATTTTTATTATAGCTTAATTATTTATAATGCTTGAATAAATACCATAAATGTTCAGGTCAGTTCAATGTACCATGTCAGAAGCAGAATTCGTGCTGATTGATGGGCAATAAAATTAAAATAAAAAATATTCAATTTTTTGGGAGTGATATTTTTTTGAAACAAACAACTACTTGAGTCTCTAGTAAAGATGTGGTTAACGGATGACTTTAAATGATAATGATGAGATACAAAATTGGCAGTTATTTTACAGAGTGATAAATCTAGAGATGGTAGATTTAATTAGCAATAGTTAACTTTTATATCTTTACAGTTTTTGGTGTGAAGAAACATTGTCCTGTCTAGTAATAATTCATTGCGAATTTTATTGTCATTAATTCTGCGAACAGCTCGCATTATTTGCATGTTTTTTTCGAAGCGTTATTTTTATTAGTATTCTGCGTTGGGAATTAGTACAATGTTTCTATGTTATAATATACAAATTACTGGTCGCTGTCAGATCATAATGATATTCATTCTTCTGCTACTATGAAATGTAGATTCTTATCGTACCACGATAATTACTATATAACTTCATAAACATTTCTTGAACTAGACAGAATAACACAAACAAGTGGATTTATGTGGAGGAAAAAATTCATTATTCATTTCCGTTGCGAAAAGTGAAAATTTAAAACTGATTGCTTTAGAAATGTTTCTATAAAAATATGGGTACAAATTAACAAAATTAAAACCTTAAATCAAAGGCTTCTACATTTAAAATAATAAAGAGGTTTTTAACGGTGAATTGTTTTTGCTCATTTGAAGCATGTTTAAAGCCAATTGCACGGTTCTCGATTGATGCACACTTTCTTGCAATGTAATTTTCGATTTGTGTATGAATCTTTCTACAACTAAATATTGTTAAAAGTATTTTTACATATAAATAATTGAAAACTAAAAGTGCAGCGTCTTAGCTACGCATTTCTCTAGCTTCCTTTAAACAAAATTCCAAAATTAAATTTAACATTTGCTAATTTATCTAACACTAAGTAAATTATATGTTCTGCAAATGATTAAGAAATAAATTTTCATTAAGCGAAAATACCAAATGATATCCCCTTTTATCAAAACATATCTGACCGATTCTCATTAATAGCTTCCATTCCAAGATGTCGACTGCATGTAATCGATCTCATCATAGAATGTTCAACAATTTGCAATGAAAACGACTGGATGAGACATCAACGAACTGAAATTTAACAAATCAAAAAGCCGACAAACAATTACCAAATTACCAAAATGTCGATAAACTAAAACGTGACAAATCAAAATGTCAACAAAAATGGCAGGAAGGTGTTGTTCCGTTTGTTGTTCATAAATATCCTGTGACATTTTGGTTCAACTGTCGATGTTTTGACTTTGACGTTATTGCCTGTTGACATTTTGGCTTGTTGATGTTTTTAGTTGTCGACATTTCATTTTTTCGACTTGCTGGATTTCAACCAACAATACATTTCAACATTTGATTAAACTGAATTGACATAGAATTCGGTTATACGCTCCAATACATGCAGAAGCAAATCGTATGGTCTCTTTGAATTGAAGTTGCTGTTCATATTAAGGGTATCCCGTAAAGTGATGCAAAAATAATCGGAATAATTATGTCACTTGTTGATTTGATCATCTGATATGCTTTAAGTGAATTTTGATATTTTATTCTAATAACGAGCTGAACATTTTCCGCAGTTTTTTACTATTGCAGCTGAATTATAGTTAATTATGTTTTGGGGAATTAATTAAGTATATTAATTGGTTACGGCTTAATTTTGGTTTGCTTTTACATTATCCTTTATGACTGTGAACGAAATTGGTGAAAGATGTCCGAAAAAGCGGACTAATTAACAATCGGAAAACCTTCACCATATAGATGTAGAGATATGTAAGAAGGTTATCTAGTGTTTAATAGCGCAAATTATTCGTTAGAAAAGTGGAACTATTTCGTGTAATTCTGTAAAACTTGGCTGTAATTTTATGAGGCGTGTGGCTATCTCTAATAAATTTAATTGTGCGGCTTCCGCTGGGTAATATGCATATATTCAATAAAATATCAGCATGGCTATTCGGGCCCCAGGTGGGCACTTTCACTCTAATTCAATTACGTTTTCCATATAGCGCTGAGAGCGAGTTCTTGGGCGCTTTTTTTAGTGTTTGTCGTGTGCGCGTAATTTCGTATGCGTGCACGTAATGAAAATGTGGATCTTAAACAGAGATAAAAGGGGTAAAATCGAGCCCTTTGCATTTAGAAACATTGAGTAAGTTGGAAGATGTTTAAAGGTAACTCTATTTTCTTAATTGAAACAAATTAGGCAAGCACTTGCCTTTGAAGTTGTACATTTCAGGCGACGAGTTATACCGGCGCAATTCCAGCTTATTATTCTTGTTCCGCCACGAAATAGCTTCTTAATTTCTAAAAACTTGTTAACCGCAATTTAAATTTGTGTGAAATTTTATTTGAATCACTTTGTCTTGCGTTCTCTCTACTTTCGATCTCGATTATTAATGTACCTTTGACGTCGAAATGGAACTTTTAGCGTAATTCCATTAAGCCTTATTCCAATTACGGCCCAAAAATTTCCAGAGAAAATGATTTGTGGAATGCCTCCGACTAATTTGCTGCCTCATTTCTCTGATTGTGTTGCGAGTTGACATCGTTCGCGTTAGATTTGCACGGTTGGAATGGTGCAGTCGGTCAGCTGTATAGCTCAAGATGAGTGTTTGTTCGGGATAAATCCGGCTTAGAGGGAGTGGTGAAGATCATCCTCAACGAGGAAACGACAGACCCGATTTTAATTATACAGGAGTTACACAAAGAGATGTTCAAACCGAAATCGTTTGGTTAATCGGGTGAATTCGCCGGAAATAAATAATTGTTTGGATTTATTGCTTTGTGAACGGCGAATACAAACCACCCCAATTCTTGAACAAACTTCATAGTTGCTTCATTGAAGTTACATTTAATTAAACAGTTTCAAGAAACAGATACTTGCGCAAAGCAATACGTTTCCTTTGAAAACCAAATAAAGAAGCCTAATGGAAAAATCGAACGNNTGGAATTTTCTGTTAAATATGTGAATAATTAAAATGAGAATGACTGCCCCAAATAACTTCTGTTAAATGTAAACATGTTGAAAATGACTATTATTTATTGTGCTTCATTATGATTTGTGACGCGAGAATATTTAAAGCTGACAAGAAAATTTGGCAATTTTTAATTTACCAAAAACTATATGTTCGGTTCTATAGCACAGATTGCTGTCAAAATAATGTAACATAGAGGACTCATGGCGTAATAACCATGAATAATGACCAAACTAGTTTTGACACTATACTCCTTTGTTTCATCCAAATGGCCTTAAAAATAGTATATCAATTACTGTATATTAGCTCAATACATATTTTCGTTGTTATCATTAAAATTGTATACCTATATAAAATTTATTATTTGTAGAGTCATTCAGTATGAATTTTTTGCATCTATGTTACAAAATCTTAATTAAAATTTTACAAATTTACAAATTAAAGCCGTGTAAAATAAATCAAGATCAATTAAGTGGCAAAATCTACCTTCGAAATACCAACTTTTTGGAAAATTTATAAAATTAGTGCTCCATTGTAACCAGATTTAGCCATATCTACCCTTAATTCGTACCTTTAACAAACGACAATTTTGGGACCTTTCTTGTTTTAATTTTACAAGTATATTTCGTCGGTAATTTCTTGAATAGTTATAATGTATTTTATGTTAATTACAGCCAGTTGTATTGTACGTTTTCACCTGCTTAAGACGATCATAAAATAATAACCTCTTTTTGACAGGCCATTTGCTTGAAACTTTGTTAAGGTCTGTAGCATTATGCCTGTCCATTTGAAAATACGAAGTGTATTAAAAGTCAAAATAAATACTTTATTAAAAACGATTTTATTTTGTTATCTGAATTTTTCATCACTTGGAAAAATCATTATTTTGGTTTTTAATTAATTTTTTGCTTAAATACGCTTATACCTATTGACGCAGGTATTATTTGGCTAGATCACTCTGTATAATTCCCTGCGTCGAAAGCTTCTGCCAGTCTGATGGGCCTGGCTTCTCTGTGGCTGGTCGTTTTCAAAGGGCGTTAGCATATTTGTGTACAGGCACCTCGTCGTGTGTCTTGTCTAAGCAGCAGCACGTGGTGCTATAAAAATATTGCTACAAAAAATATTAGTCTTTCATTTTGCTTGAAACGTATTTTGTGTAAAATAACAGCAGCAGTGTACACATTTATTCGTTAAAATGTTTTCCCTTTTTTGTGCGTTCGTTAATTTTTGTTTGTATTTCTTCTGTAGCTGGAGAAATGGGTTTTTATACTCGTTAAAAGGAAACCTTAAAAAATCAATTAATTAATTAAAACGCCGTTTACTTTTCATTCAATCCATTTGCACTCTTATTATGTCTTACAAAATGCGTTTATTGTTCTTGATATTAGCACACAAAGGAACCGAATAATTAGAGTGATAAAAGGCGGATTAAAAATCCATGTCGAAAGCAAATGACAGATGTGTATAAATGGAAATTATTTCGAAATGTTTTACTTAAATGTTTATTTACCTTCCTAAGAAAAAGCATATGTTGTAAAAATGGAATAGTTGAAATATTCACACGCCATGTGATGTAACAATTTATGATTTATAATTTTAATATTTCCTTAACACAAACATTTAGTTCTGTTCCTACTCACTCGTCGCAGAGTTCATTTCTATGGAAATAAGCAGAGAGAGTTAAAATGCTTGTTTTTGTGTCATATGGTGGAGGAGTTTATTTTGAATTAATATTTTCATAGAGCCGCGATATTTGCGTCTTCTGCTTAACTTAATCATGGACGGAAAAACGAAGATTGATTCAGTTTTTTTTATGAATATTAAAGTATAATTCTGTTTTCGTTCAAATAGTATAAATAAACTGGAGATGTGTTATTAAATACTCCTCTCATAAATACGAGTTATAAGAATTCAAACAGACGCAATGTTGTTATATAAACCATATTTTCTATGTTGACTCTATGCGCGGATCGACTAATGTGTTATTAACACGAAACACGCAATTTTAGTGACTTTTGTTATAAGCAGAGACTGGAAAATATGCAGCGAGAATAAAAAATAAATGCACTTTTCACTCCGGTTTTTGGTTTGACTAATTTTAAACCTGTTGATAAGCCCAGTAAAATCAGTAGCCGGCTAGACTGGTATCTATAAACACGTGTGTTTTTAGGGGCGCCATTATTTCACCCATTTCAAGTGATGTTTTAAAATGTCTTATCGTTATTGGGGTGCCATGTGACGAATACAGTAAACAGACATCGAAACGATTAAAGATTCTCGAAATACACGACACGACGTTTTATGGGGGTGATAGCGCCTCTCCACTTCAGCCTCTAGTGTTCATGTCTGTACCAAAAGCACCTGTCTTTGTCGAGATTAACAAACAAACCGAAGGAACGACCTCAAACCTAATTTAAAATTATAAACCAACAAAATCCTCTTATAATCGATACATGATCTGCGACGCCTATTTGTTGGATTCGGTCGAAGATTAGCGGAGATTGGTCTCAAGATTACCCACGAACTGGCGCAAAAAACGGAATTTGATGTCAACGGAAGTTTTCATGAGAAAATATTTTGCATTTATTAATCGTGTTTCGACAGATGTGCAATTATGGCGTTAAAATTATCATTAAGATGATAGGATTTATTATCCCTCACAGCAAAATCTAACGCTACGTTAGACTACGTGTGCTTCTATTAATTAAATTTTGAATTTGCTATAAATTAATTAATTTATCATTTTTGTTACCACGAAATTGCGAGAAAGTCTGTTACATGTATTTACATGCATCGAATTCAGCATCAGAATCCATTCTTCATGGTACCGAAAATGAAAAAAGCAATCAATAAATTTTAGACTGACAGGTAGTAACGCATTTATGGTAAAAGTGAAATGTTGTTATTCAATCGAGACTTACAAATTACTTAAAGATGGTATTTCACGCTGTTAAAGTTCGCATCTAAAACTAATACGTTTCAGAAGTTAGATGTGAGCAATTCTGAAACTGAAATGTGGCATTTTGAAATTTTGATCATAGTCTCGATTTCAACTAAACCAGAATTTACATGAAAAGGCAATAAACGAAATTTCTTTTAATCTCTTCTATTGTTTGCAAATAGGTACAAAACGAAACAAAAAGAACAGACCGTGGCGGCGTTATAATGCGGTAGGTATCTATAAAACATTTAAAACTTGTAAAAATGTAACCCAAACAGTTAAAAACAGCCTATTTTCTATTTTTAAAAATAGAAAATTGTGAATAACAAAAATGAAACATATAGAATTCGAATTAATTAAATGACAGCACATAAACTTTAATAATAATAATTACCATGAAAATATATATTTAAAACGGTTAATAAGGTGTTGATAAACACATATCTGTGATACGCGATAGGCTACTTTATTGCATATACTACAAGTGTCTAATTTTATTTGCCAACTCGAAATGTTGTTTAAAGATTTGCAGAAGAATAAGAAAAAGTCCACTTTTTTGGCTTGATCGCAAATAATTTTTGTTTTTCAAAGAGAATGTTTTATTCTTGCTTTATCAGTGAATATATCTTAAATGTCCTAAAGTTCATGAAGCGACAAAGATGACCAAAATCAGTATAAAAGTTCTGATTAACACTTTATTTTTAAAACGTTTATAAAAAAAAATAAACAGTAATGTTGTTTTTCTAGAAATAAAAATTGTACAGTTTAGTACGTGATTCATTCACATCAGTACCAGTTGTAATGTTTTTCTCAAAAGAAAATGTTTTTCCGAGATTCGTGGAAAAAAATCCCATTTTCAGAATGTAGCAAAGCTAATTCAAATTTATAGGTTTTGGTTGAAACTATCATGCAATTTTTTCTAATAGTAACGAAATATTATACGATATCCTCCACTTAATTTGGACAGTTTCGATGAAAAAAGTCAATTGGAAAGGATTGCATAATAATGGATTGGGTAAAATGGGTAAAAATAGAACTACATTTTTTTGTTAATAATTAATTTTTTCATAAAATTAATGGCAACAAATGTTTTGTTCAATCAAGACTATTAAAATATTTTTATTTTAATTCCGAAGAGACATTTCCAGTTTAAACAAAATTAGTAATGGTTTACGAAAAATAATGTAGATATATCGCACTATCCGAACAATAGCAATTGATGAAACGTTTAAGACCGTTCAGAATTGTCTGTGTTTATTGATAAATAAAACCAGAATCAAATCATCAAACTTGCAAATGTGATGTATATTGTGTTGCCTAATACAAAAAAACATCAATTTGAAGAAAAAGGATGACTTTCATTATTTGTTTTTTTCATAAAATAGATTAATTAAAAAACTGAAGCACTGAAACTGAAACAACAAGTTTAATTTTTTGTATATTTTGTGTCGTATATATCACTCGGAAATGGCAGTTCGTTTGAAAATGATGGTCAAAAAAATGTTGTCGAAACAATTTTCCACACAATGGTTTTAATTCGTTAATTTGGTCGTGATTGTGGCTGATATTTTAAAATTGATTTGAGCGTAAGTTTCGTGTGGAATCTTCGCAACATTGTTGCCAAACATGGCCTGATTTAATGGTACTTAATTTGAGCACGCAACGTCGGAAGAGATTTCTATATGGGTGTTTAAACCGAAATTGGTTGCTTTTCTAGTTTGGTACAGAACAAGACCGTGTGCCCGAAATGGTGGAATTTTTAATTGATCAAGTATCGCTCACAGCTTTATTGAAGTTCTGACGAAGACGTATGAGTTGAAACGCCAATCAATCATCAAAAGTACCGTAATCTATGCACTCCCATGCCGGCTTTAAGATCCGATCCAGGGGTGTTAAAAGTAACAATTAACTTGTTTAAACAACATACCTGCATTAGCATCATAAGTGCGTAATCCAGCAGCGTGCTAAAATCCGTACAGATCCATCATAACTTGTCACTTTTTCACAAAGCTAGCAGTTTACACCTGGACGTTTTAATAACCAAAAAAAATCCTGCGGCGAAAAAACATTTATCTAAAACACATATTTTGAGCAGATGGTGCATCGGAGTTCGGGGGTTGTAAAAAAATATTACGTTTAGATTGGAAGGGAGATTGCCTTAAACTAAATTAAAACTTGATGCGCTACAACTTTTTTCTAACTATGCAAATTAAACGGTACGATACCTTTTCGAGCTATATTTCGAATATTAAAAGCTGACGTGATGTGCATTTCGTTCAAGATTACTGATATTAAAAACGAAATAATACGGCTCTCGGTGCTGGATATTAATAAAAAAAGCTTTTTCCCACTGAGCGCTCGTAAAGCTGACCGGGAAATTTTCAAGATTTGGAAGCTTTTAAAACCACACTTAACGCAGCTCGTATATCAATCTTATCTTATCAAGTCCGCATTTTCGCCAGATTCACATAAAAGCGCGTGTTAAATGATACATGTAGGAAAAAAATATAGAATTGATACGTCAATGAGAGCCACCCCAGAAACTCGAAATTGAAAGGGTCACGTGTTCGGTTTTACTTCATTGTGTTTCATGACTTTGTATTTTTATCCCTAAAAGATTATGCCTGTAGTTGGCCAGATTAAGCCTCGATGCGCTGATGCGCTTCGATTTTTCACAAAATCCAACACCCACATTCAAATTTAAATAATTAACACAAGAACAAAAGTATAAAAGCACCCGATAATTTGTTAACACACGTTAAGTGAGAATTTTGATAATTATCGTGCAAGAAACTAATTAGTATACCACTAATTTAAATTAAAAGAAGAGGGATTATAACTGATATTTATTATAAATCACCTTTATGTATTTATTATTTAAATTTATCTTGGTCTGCATTTATTTTATTCACAGTAGGTAATTACGACTTCTGCTCAGCTTCTTTAATGTTTAGTTTTTCCCACTCACAGCACCGTTAGCTTAAAATACGAACAATACCGGATTATATTACTTTTATTGTGTGAATTTGGATTTTTGCCATATCTGTAACATATTAGATTACAGGCCCCGAACTGTTTGTTTAGGAGTAGTAAGGGTTAGTTTCTGTTACTGTAAGCTCCTCGGAAGGGTGGTTTATGGTCCGCTATACATCTGTTATCCCTTATATACGAGATTATTCCAACATTTTCATAAGGGTTGTAACCCTTAAAAATTCGAAAACGACAATCCGCAAGGCTTGATGATTTTTTAAACGATTTTTTCTTGTGTAATTGTGACGCGGTAAGACTGTTATTTTAAACAGTTTCCAGTAAATATTATTAATAACTGCATCGTTTATAACGTTGCGAATAGCATAAAATGAGTAGTTTACATAAAACAGCAACTTAAAATAAACAGAAATAATTTTAAGAAGTTCATAACTATGCCAGATTTACTTAAATAACCGAGTTGTTTATTTTAGAAATATTTAAGTAAGCTTAGTAACATATCTGTTACAAAAACGAATAGTTAAAAAATTTAGTGCATTCTTCCGCTTGCTCCTTCATAATTGGAATATAAATATTTGTGCGTATAATTGTCTAGAAACGTAAACAACTTGTACTTCCTCTGCGCAATGTAATATAGAAGATCCGGTACAAAATAAACGCCGCGCTACACGAATCCACTTACAAGATTTCAAATCATTTTAATATCAAGATAAATTAGATTTCATGTAGTTTAAAGTTTCAAGTAATACCTCCAGAAAACGATGCTTAAGCGTTTTTTCTTTTCTGCTGCCGTTGCAGAGAAATGATTGAACAACATTTTTTCTGCTTGCTTTCTTCTTTTTTCAAATTTTCGTAGTTGTGCTGACCATGACCTTAATCTGACCAGTGTTGGCATCGATCACTTACAGTTTCCGGATGTGAAAATAATTAATTCACAACTTGGCAATTTTTTTAATACAACAGACATTCATTGTAATATTATAATTTACGAAACTGTACGAATGTTGACCTTGAATATCTGCAATGAACTGTGGAAGTAGGAAGTATTAAACCGAATCATCACAGTACTAATATTCGCATCGCATGGCCGAACGAAAATGACATTTGAGGAGCCATTTTTAATCCTATACATTGCACCTCAATCGAGCCATTAAAACACAAAATTGCGAATAATCAATAAGAGCTGACTAACAAAAAATGACTAATTTAACTAACAAACAATGCATATAAAGTGGATATTCTATGCGTTATTGCTCAAATATTCGCCCAATTCGTTATTTAATTCGTTAATCGTTATTTAATCGATTTGCAACCATTGTCACTTCAAATAGTGCTTTATGGAGTCAAAACAACATACTGAGTTTCAAGTTTCTATCTTTATCCACTCCTAAAAAAAATCAAAATTTTTATTGTAACTAAGGACTAAGGTTTTTCTTAGAATCATCCCTCGATTTTAAGACTCACCTTGTATGTACCGGGTATAACTGCTCGACTCTTAAAATTACTTCTATTTTTACCTTCCTTGTGGCCGTCTTAATATATAAATTTAAATCTTAGGACAACGTTATTTGTTCATTATTATTTTCCTGTAACTGCTTTTACTTTCGTTAAGGTGATCCACCCAAAAAGAGTGAAGTGTGCAGATTACCGTGCGCTCTATTAAAAACGTATAGATCTTCGTAATTTATATCGCAGAAATAGTTCAAATAGTTGGTATGTCAGACACGATCATGATTGGCTGAGGCATTAGAAAGTTATTTGATAGATTGCCGAACAAAAATACACCTGGATGCGGTATCAATTTCATCAATTCTAAAAAAAGGTGTTAACAGCAAGTTTGTTGAGCCAAGATCACCCACGTTCGATCGCGGTGGAATCTTAACAAATTGGAAGTTTAGGTAAAAGCTTGTGATTGAAATGAACGATTTACAAATTATTTAATTTTCCAGCCAAGAGAGCATATTTGTTTCCCAAGGCGGATTAAGTCGAGTGTTACTAACTCCAAAATAACCGAGTGAAACGAGATTTCCTTCTCGATTCTGCCGAGTCTTTTAGTCGAAACGTCGATTTTTTTCCGTTTGTAATTATTTGTGAAACGTGCAACTTCCAAGGCGGGTTAACGAGATCTCGCAGTGTGCGGCGGTAGTGAACATCGGCTCCGGTATCGCCATGAATCACACGGGGATGGCCGCAGGGCCGTATTGTTTATCAGCTGTCCGGTAGCTGGCTCTCCCCGAGCTCGCGGTTATTGAGGCCGTTTGTATCATTCTGACAACATAATAGAAAACCACACTGTGCTTAGATTAAGGCCATGCACTCTTCTTTGCCCGTTTATGTCACGACCTGTGCTTTATTGGCCGCAATCGATAAAACTTTTTTCCAAGGTGAGCCTGCACAAGTCCATAAAGACACTTCGGATGAAAATTTACGCTGTACAGCATCACCGAAGAACTCAGCAGGAAAGTGGTGAATTTTCGTTCGACATTTCCGCTTTTTAGCAAGTTTGCCAAAAATCGCCTCAACATTCTACCTTTGTTTTATTCAGGCTTATACGTTACTCTTAAAATGCGATCATGGCAGAAAAAGATAGGGCGACATAAATTATTAAAAAAAAGAGATAGATATAACCGTAACTAAACAACATACTGCCGCAACTAAGTATTAATTTTGTTATAAATACTTCTTAACTTAGCTTAAGCTTCACCAACACTATTCACATCAGTGAATATCGATTCTGAAATATTTTAATTTACAGCTACTATAATATGATTTATTCTTTAAATTTAGGGTAAATCCGGGACAGATGTTCCATTGCAAAAGATGAGGCAAGACATACAGACAAACATAGAGTTGCTTCCAAAGAGAAAACGTATTAGTAGAAGTGATTATATTTGCATAAAAACTTTGAGATTTCCATTTTATATTTTGCTGACAGGTTTGAAAATATTTATGTGGCAGT
>QDEB01042382.1:0-10152 GCA_004193795.1 Asbolus verrucosus | reverse complement strand
TATAGTTTTTTAGATGAATAAACACTGAGCATTTCTATTTTTTTTTTCCAAATTCTATTACAAACTTGTTTATATAATTCGAATTGTCATTTCACATAAAAATGCGTGGAAAATAATGCGAGTGCGCTAATATTAGGTGCAGATTCTGCATCCAGATTAAATAAATTAAATTAATTTCAAATATCCACACAAATCAAAGATCCACCGAGTTTAAAGATCCACACGCTCCGACTTCCAGGCTTTTTGGATAAATTTTGCAACAGCGCTTTCTGAAAGTAAGAAATAATTTGCTAAGAGGTTGTAATTTACCTGACTGGATAAAGAGAAGGAAGCATTCTAAGTTTTGATTAATGTTGGTGACACTTTGGTGTAGGTGTGCAAAAATCGTTCATGTCACATTAGAGAATGATTGATATGAAAGAACGAATAATCCTCATTTTTGCGATAATTTTATTCCTTCGTATTAAAATGTCGATTTTCTTTTTCAAGATGTTAAAAAAAGCATGACTTACTGCTCGGTTTTGTCTTGGAAGAAGAATAATCACTTACTTAATCACTGAATTTATGTTTTCACTAGTGGGTTCATAGTTACTAATGAGAGTTTAACGCTTGGATTACATTTTCCTTTGACGTTTCGGTAACCGTGATAATTTTACATGATGTAAGAAGTGTTTTAATCGACTTTGTTTGACATCAGGAATTAGTAGTAATGGATTAACTGATGATGCAAAAAAAAAGATCAGTTACAAAAGTCTTACGTCAAGTCTTAAGCCAATCAAGAAATCTGCATGATCCAATGAGACATTTCTGATTAATTAAACTCGCGGAACACCATCGTGGTAATTTAAAAATCTAGAAGACCAACCCTCGATTTATGATTTGTCGCAGCGTTTCAGTAACGTATGAGATAACCAATTATGAAGTTTCTCATGTCAGCAAAAACCAATTAGGAAACTTCTTATGTCATGTACAATTACTACAATAGGTTGTAGATACGTTGCGTAAACGTTAACCCTATTATCGGCTAGTTTATAAAGAAGTGATGTAGTTACGACTTAATTCGAACGTAAAATGAAATAATTTGTTAAAAAATCGTTACGTTTCTCAAACGAAGCGTTGCCGTTGGTATGTCGTATTTACAGTGAAGTTACCGTGGAAGGTGAAATTCAGTCGAATACGCTGTACAAATTTATTTAAAGAGTCATAACAACATTTCAATTAACAAAAATAAAAGCACTTTTACCATTAACAAAAAAAACGCAGCATATTTTTAATGTCAACGTTAATTGCAGGCTATTATGAAGCAAAAGAGCAAAACAAAAATAAAGAGAATTCGATGTGTCAGTTTTGTTAAAATTTAGTTAAAAGTTGTAAATTAAATGTTTTTTGTACAGTAAATACTGTAAATTGGAATATTTTTATTCTAAAATATCCGTAGATACAAATACAAAATAATTTTTGTCAGTTCTAAAATTGAAATCTGCATTAACAGCGACATTTTAGAATTACGTTATTGTGCAGCTTTTTTTTCATCATATTTCATTTGTAACAGTTGCTGTATTAACTTTAAATAAATGTTTGCAGTTGGCAGCCACGCATTAAGTTGTTCGTAGGAATTCATAATATAATCCCGCGTGAAACCACCAAAATTCCTATTAACTGGAAAACCTGTTATCAAATCAAAATTTTTATATTTATTTATGTTTTTTTTTATATCATTATCATATACTTATTGATTAAATTAAAACTAAGAAAGTTCCATCGTTTTTAAAACTCAAAAATCGAAAGACATGAGTATAGTTCTAATCATTGACTTTGAACTTTGCAACCTTGAACCTTGTTTTCAAAGTTTATTTATTATTTTAACTTTCAATGCTCATCTCGTTTTTGGCCTTTGACTTTAATGCTTGCAATTTATTTTTTAATATAATTTGATCTTTTTTTTCTATTTATACATTTATTTCCTTCAGACTGAAAAATAATATCTAAAGTTGTTTTTTTTTTTTTTATATATTTGATTCTGATAGCTCATGTGGGTCTTTAATCTAGATTTTAGTGTTCCTGTTCTATTATGAAATTTCACCTCCATAACTTCAGACACTTTTTGACAAAATTTTATTTTTTTACCTAAGTATTCAAAATTTCCCTTCGTATACATTTCCGAAAAATAAATAAATTAAAACAATAATCTACGATCTAAAATTTCCAATGAAACAACAATTTTTTTGTCTTCGATTTTTATTTTTTTGTTTACATTTTACACTTTCTTAAACTTTTTCCAATTTATGAAAAAAAAATGATTTATTACATAATACATGACAAACACTCTTACAGTGAATTTAATTATTAAAAATCTAGAAATGGCATGTTCAAAACTTGAAAAGTCAATTTGGAGGCATTTTTGAACTCGGAAGATAAACTATTATACAACAGTATGTTGTCTTATTAAGTTATAAACGAAAGTGCTTCTTTATTTTATTATATTTTACCTAAGAAAATGTTAAATTGAAAAAAGATTGCGTGGTATGATTGCCACGTATGGTGAAACATCGAAGCAATCTCATCGCTCAGAAATTCGATTACCGATTTTCTGTCAACTGAATTGCATGGTAAATGGGTACCTTTAATGCATGTGAAACACAATCAGATCGAATACTGAGTGAAGATATTAACAGAACTTTTAACGATTTTTTTTATTGTAATATTCTTTGTATTTTATATTTAATGATTTAAACGTAACAGGATTTTAGGTGGTGAAATTTGGGAACAAATTTTGGAAACAATGATACCTTATAGTATAAAGCAAATCAAGTGAAATTTGACTCGAATCTGCAGCTGCTTAAATAATATAATTTTTTTTTATTATTCGGGAATTCAAATCTTCTTGAACTTGAACATAATGCTTTTATCTAATTAATTAAATTATGTCGGTAGTTAACACGTTTATCACCCTATTTAGTAAATTACCGTCATTAAGAATGTACGGTTTCATTATACTCGATTTTTTACATTTAATTTCTTTTGATTACTTTTTAAGGTATATTCTGCTGTAGTTTTAAATGATGTTTTATACTTATTTAGTAATTTAAGTAGAGTAAAAAAATATCTCAATAGGCAAATATTTAACCATATTTTATTGACCAAGAGTGGATGGCACAAGAAATGAGGAACAATAAAATAAGCCGTTTTATTCAGACTTAATGTCTTACATGGTATTTTATTTAATCACACATAATTGTTTTTAAAATGATGACATTCGTTGATGTCATAAAACGGCTTTAACACTGTGAGAATTAAGTAGAGAATCATGTTCTCTGTTAACTGCAATAATTATGTGAGGTAGAGTAATGGTGATGATGGTAGCCTGTGTATTCACATTTGAGGGCCCTCGTTAATTATTAATTAGTCAACGAGCTTTTTACATTTAATTCATTTAATATTTACAAAAATTAATAATTATTAAATAACACTCCATAATATGCTCTTGCCATTAAAAGAGCAATAGCAATAGCATTTGTCCTAATCCTAAGCACTACATTTTCTGGCGTTTTTTATTGTTTTCTTCCAGACCACTGTGCCAGTAAAACGATGAACAGATATATCAACAGATTCATATTTATCTTAGATGTTAATACATAATAATATAGTAGTATCTAGAGAAAAATGGGAAAATTGAAACAAAATTTCCCACAACTCTTTTATTTGACAACTGCAGGGGTTTAGACTTAGCGTTAAGTGTTTCTAAAATAAAATCAACTGCAATATTAGGAAATACGTGCTTGATGCACACGCTTTTAATGCTTAGAGTTAAAAGTTGTTATATTATATTTTCTTTTTGGGTAAGTTTTTCAGTTCATTGAAGAAACTCGATGAAACTTTATATGAGTCTTTAGTTTAACACTTTCAGAATTCAGGAAAGTCGAATCGAAAAAATGTAAACTCATTTCTTATGCTCGTCATTTGTGAAACCAGAAATAGATATTTTTAGTAAAATATACAGCAATCTGAGAAAAAGGAACATCAATTATTTATTGAACAATTTTAATGAAATCTATGACATATGAAAATGATCAAAAATTCAATTAAAAAGGAGCAAAGACAAAACAAGGAATAATCAATACCTCTACTCAACAACATGTCGAGACATGCTGGAAATCAAGTTTCATTCAAGGCTTCCTTAATTCGACGTCGAAATTCCACCGGATTTTAAGTAGGTTCTCCAGTTGCCCATCTTGATACGTATGATATACCATAGTCGATAGGTCTGAAGAATGAGAAGACCATAAAAGTTACTTGGGCAAGTTTAAGAAACTCTCTTGTAATTGCTTCCGTATGTGAACGAGCATTATCGTATTGAAAAATGGGGTTCTGCAAGCCATTTATATACAGTATTAACACTGACTCCAAGACATTCCCAATGTAACGATTTGCATTTAAATTTCGCTCGATAGAAACTAGAGGACCAACTTTCATATGATAAACTAAACCCTGGCTAAAACTAATTTACGTCTTTCAATAGAAAATTGAAAATTCTGACCATTCAGGGGTGTCTCCCACTCAAGTCTAGCAGTTCGATGACGTGAAGTGAATGGCAGGCTCAGATATGGATGGTATGCTAAGAGATCTTATTCTTCTGTAAATGGTTGACATATAAACTCTTCATCCATTTACTGCCAACCAGTCCTTTCCGAAATTAAAAATCGGTGCCTCAAAGCAGAAAAACGAAGAGCTCGACCTTGAATGATAGAACGTAATGATCCAGGTCTACGTCTATTTTTCCTATTTTGAGACCGTCTAGACCAACAGCTCAGAACGGTCCAAACACTACGACTATCTTGTTGGGAAACATCGCGAACCTCTCACATACCAATTATTCGACCTCTGTTAAAGTCTCTTAANNAAATCAATACTTCGAAATAATAAGAACAAATAAGAAATATCTGAATAAAAACCAAGACCTCGGAATTTTTGACTATTTCTATATCTCGTCAAGTTTAGCCAGTTCTGATAATTTCTTTAAAATTGTTCAATAAATTCTTGGTGTTTCCTTTTTTTTAGAACGCAGTATATTTTACTGTTGCACTGCCGGTTTGGTTTTTATTTGATTTGACAGAGTTTTCTCTTAAATTATCTGTAGCCTTGACTAAATCATTTATTGACCTAAAAATTTGCCAGATTTACTGTTGGAATACCAACACTTACGTGACTGTAATTTAAAACGGAGCCTGCCTGAAATTGACCTCAAATGTTGAGTTTTACAGGCATTTAAATATTTTCCATTGCCGGCATACAACGAGCAACCAAATAAAATCCAATTTTGTTGAGTAAATTTACTTTTAAGCGAATTTTTGATGCATTTTCTTATACTAGGTACAAAAACATTGCTGCGAGTAAATACTAAAATGAACAAATTTATCGGCAAATGATCATTTAACGATTCAGAACATACTTTGAAATATTTCTGCCATGAATACGAATCTTGTTTTACCAAATGAGTTGTTGCTGAATAATATATATATTTTTTTAATTTAAAGAAATCGGAAGGAAGTATTTAATATATACGTAGTAATTTATGTACTTTCATAATAAAGTAGGGAATAGTAAATGCTATATTTTTTTTACGCTACATTTAATCGAGAACTTTGTTATACTTTCTTTTCCACTTACAATTTGTGTGTTGATTTAACTCTCGAAACTCGTTCACCAATTTTTTTTAACATCTAATATTAGTCAGAAAGTTGCCCTACGGAATAGACATAATTTTTTAATAAACGTTATAGAACTTTGTTTCAAAGATATCATGAAATTAGAAATTTATAAATCATGAAAATTTGCAGCTGTCCGAAGGGTAATTTGTAATATAAATCGTGTTTATTATTTAGAATGTTTGCTATATGCTCAAACTTTTGGAAAATGACTAATCAACAAAATTATTTTTTTAATTCTAATCTGTTTTTCCGTTCGCTGTTTAATGTAAGAGTAAATAGAGCAGACTAGCTCATTTTGCTCTGAACCGACATGAATTTTTACTCGGAAGTGTTAGAACAGGACAAACAGACAAATCTAGTGGGTCATAGTAGGGCTCTTAGTAATTTAACCAATTGGAATAAAGCCGAATCTTGGAAAAAGAGATGAACGTTCAGAACGATCATTAATTGTCGCAGGGATGAAAGTGTCACTTTTGTACGTTCATTAACTGGGGATGATAAAGTTATAGATATTTGACTATTTCAGACATATCACAGGATTTACAAGATCTAACGGGCAGAAAGAGTCTCGAGTAATTTGTCGTTTCTAAATTGCTTGAAAACGCAAATAATAATTTCACTTTCTAGACCCGCCATTCTGCGATAATTTTTTATTTGAGGGCATAAAATTTGACGAGAGAACTGTTAAACCTAAATCGATGCTGCCATAAACTGGGCGTGTAGAAATCCGAAAGAACTGCTAATTTCTAAAGTTATTAATTAATTAAAAATTANNGTATTAAGTTAAGGAAATAAAGTTGGTGGTTAAGTCGATTTTCGAGCTATAAATTGATGAATAGTTTTATACATAGCATTAGAAAAAAGCACTGTTGCGTTTGACTAAAATATTATTCAAGATAAAGCGTTAAATTTTGTGGATTTATGACAAACATCAAATACAAGCAAGTAAAAGAAGAGGATCTAAGTTCAATATTTCTCAATGGATGGATTTTCAGACATGCATTCTTATTTCAATACAGAGAATAATATAAATATCAATATAAAATCGTTCAAAATAACAGTGTCAAATGTTTCAATTTCTTTGTACAAATTGAAAAGATGTTGTATGGAAAAAAAAAAATTATTTCTTCTACAGGTGCATGCGCAATTAGCTACCACACATTTTGAATAAAAACTGATTTTTTTCGAAAACGGTTCAAGATTTTGGCCTTAATTTCTCAAATACGATCCGATTTAGCACCAACCAGATCGAACCTAACATAATTCAGCCCTCTGATACGACCTTCTACCAAATAAAAAGCTAACTTGACTAAAGTTGTTCTTTTGATAACTTAGATAAATTGAACTGATCTTACCTGACTCAAACTGACCCGAACCAAACTGACCACATTCAAGAAGAACAATATTATGTCCCAATAGAGGGGGACATTTTAATCACAAAACCTTGAAATGAAGGTCCAGTGGAAAAAATAATTCAACTTATGACTGGTTGGACCGATTTCAATCAAACTTGGTAAGTAGGCTCCAAATTACATCGCGACGTTGAGATGATATTTTTTGTATGTTATAGCACTCTGACGGTGTTCAATAACACGTAAAGAAAAAAAAACGATTTTTCATTCGATTATTTGCCATGCCTATTTTAAGTTGAAAACAGTACAAATGGAATTTGCTTTAATGGTGGAAGTTATAAAATATGGAACAAATGATGTTGTGATAAAATTAATACTAATTAATAATAACTAATAACTAATAATTTACATTTACAGTTATTTTTTATATTTTGTGACGTAACCACGTTCCAGTTCAATAGTTTTTTCATGTCAACTCTATTTATTTTCGTTATAGGAATGGTGCTAAAATGGGCATATTGCTTCACACTTGCAGTAACTTTACTCTGTTTCTGTTGAAATTTTAAATTCATTAGTCTCACTATTTTACTCTCAGAGCAACAAAATGTTTGAAAATATTGCGTAAATTGAAAACTGAGAAGATTGAGAGCTGTTACATCATTTTTATCACGGGGATAGATTAGCTCAAATTTACACAAGGGGTAGTAATTAGACAAATCTGGCTTTCTACTTTTAACTGTTTTGCTGCCGATTTTCTTTTATTAAACGTTAAATTACAGACGATTCTTTTCTCGTTTCCGGTGCTTCCGTAGTTTTCAAAACCTTTGGTAAGCCGACCTTATGACGTGCGCCGTAGCTTTTCTATGTCAAGGGTCTCCAGAGTCTAAAATCTGGCCCTATGCGGATTATCCGGAAAGTCCGATAAGCTGCTGGACTAAACACAGATCAAAATAAACAACGAGTTGTCCCCTGAATAAACGTTAATGCATTCGAGGCAGACGGAGGCGTGTGGAAAATATGAACAAGGTGATGCTGTCGAGAAGATTGAAGCGTGATTTGAAAGCCAGAGAAAAGCTTAGACTGCTGTCAGTACAACAATATTGAAATAACGTTCGTTTTATTCAGGAAACGTGTGTTAATTTCCACTATAAAACTTCTTTTCGTTTGCGGAATATAAAACAGAACTGCACCGAGTTTAAATGTAATTTTCTTCACAGGCATTTTGTTGTAGTACATAGTCAGTGAGTGTTTTTGAAAATCTAAAATTTAGNNTCACAATAAATTTTCACTGAAAAGCCTAGTTGTTGCAATGTTGCGATCGTAAAAATAAAAGTTTAGTAAGCCGGTGACAAAAGATTTGGAAGTTCTTCCATTCAAATAATACATTGCACCAAAGAACACAATTAAAATAATTACATCTGGAGACAGTTTCTCGAATTTTGCGATACCAAAAAATATAAAATCAGTCGGTATTTTAATAAAGCTAATTGAAGTTACATCGTTGAATAATTTTTTTCTTATTCTACTCAAATTAAAATCATTTTAGGGGATATTTTATTGTTGCCATAAAAATTACTGGAAATTTTAACACAATAATATTCGTGACAATAGCACACTATTCTCCACAAATTTTCATAGTATTATTTTTAAAAATGTCGTATCTGCATTACCGAGAATACATAATATTGTTATATTTCACAGTATATTTCATATTATAATTAAAAAAAACATATGATTATTGGTAATATTTGTTTTGTATATTGGGTCTTCATTAATTTATAGTCAATAGCAGTCTTGATGAAAGAGTGTATTAAACGCTTTATTTGCTAATGAATATGGTCTGCTTAATTGTCAAATGGCTCGCGTAAAGCTCTCTTCGATCAAGAGTTTAGTTGCCCACGTGTTAATATCATTTAATTTGATGTAATGAAAATAATATCGGCCAAAGTCCCTTTTAATTAATTTAATTTAATTTAAGGTAATGGATAAATATATGAAGAAGTAATTAAAAGGTTATTTAATTACATATAATCCCCTTTCAAGCAATATGATTTTAAAATCTTAGCTGTTTGTCTGAAAATTTGTGATTTTGCTATTATCCTTTTTTCTTCGATAGATTTTATTGTCACTCGTGTAAAATTTAATTGCTTTCTATGCCTGCGTATCAAATATTTCAGTTCACTGCAGTTGAAAGATCTCGGCAGAATGAAGCCATAGTAAGGACATCCTAACTTCAGAATCGATGGGAAATGTCTGATGTTTAACGCACGAGCATTAGCGAGGAGCGCTATAGTAGTGTTTGATCATATCTTGTATCCAGTCGATAACTTGAGAACGTTTTTACCTATCGGGTTCAAATTTTGTATACGGATTCTTTGTGAAAATCTACAGTTAATGGGCACTGTAGCTGCAAGGGTTATGGGAGGTGCACCTCCCCCTCCCCTGTTATTAATTAAGATAACAATGAAATTAGGCCAGTTGGTCACAAACATGGAATGGAAGCAAACAAAAAAGAAAAATCTGGCCCATTCGTTATTAGCTCCTAAAGTCCTAAGGGAAAAATAGAATTTTCTCGGAAATGGTTTAAAATATCGAAAAGTAGTTTTCAGATAATCATTCCTTATCTCATTTCAGAGAGGTAAAATGCACATAAGGTAAATATTTTGCTTATGGGAAGATCTGAGGAAACTTCACGGACATAAGTACCGAAATCAAAAACGATCCAAAGTTTTGGAATTCAATTAAACAAAATTGTATTGGACTTACTAAAATTTAAAAGAATCTTTAAATTCATACATTTGCGCAAATGTATGAATTTATTTCTGCACATGTTTAGCATATTTATTTAAGATCGTTACTGTTTGAGTGTGTTTTACTNNTAAAATAGTTTCTAACAATTATAAATATACTACTCTGCATTGCTATTTCATTACTTGAGCCGAACTTATGTCTTTTAGCACTCTTTGTATACGTGCAAAATAATGTGAGTGCGCTAGTATTAGGTGCAGATTCTGGACCCAGATTAAAGAAATAGATGCGACATCGCTTGATTCCTCAGTTTCAAAAATCCACACAAATCAAGGATCCACCGA